>CM033641.1:62219506-62462360 GCA_019512145.1 Engystomops pustulosus | reverse complement strand
TTCATCATTAGGGGGGACTGCAGGGCATTTCATCATGGGGGATGGCTGCAAGGCATTTCATCATTAGGGGGGCTAATAGGTGTTTCATTATTTGGGGGGGCTGCATGAGGCATTTCATTACTAGGGGCTCTGCTGCATGGTATTTCATTACTAGGGGCTATGATCAATGAGTTTATCACCCTAGGCATATGCTTGAGTCAATACGTTTTTTTCCAGTTATTTGTGGCAAAATAAGGGTCTCGGCTTTTACTCAGGTCGACTTATTATTGACTATGTAAGGTACTACAAGGGTTAACAAGCATACTACATGCTGTTTTGAATAGTTTGTGGGGTGAAGTTAATAGAACAGGGTGATATGTTTGGGGTTTCTATTAACAGCACTTCCAAAATCCCTATAGAAATTAAATGGTCCCTAAAATAATTCACTCCAAAATTTTCTTGAAAATCTGAGAGAATGCTGTTTGATTTGTGATCTTTCTAGCATTGTAATTAAACAAAAGGATTCATCATTAGGGGGGACTGCAGGGCATTTCATCATGGGGGATGGCTGCAAGGCATTTCATCATTAGGGGGGCTAATAGGTGTTTCATTATTTGGGGGGGCTGCATGAGGCATTTCATTACTAGGGGCTCTGCTGCATGGTATTTCATTACTAGGGGCTATGATCAATGAGTTTATCACCCTAGGCATATGCTTGAGTCAATACGTTTTTTTCCAGTTATTTGTGGCAAAATAAGGGTCTCGGCTTTTACTCAGGTCGACTTATTATTGACTATGTAAGGTACTACAAGGGTTAACAAGCATACTACATGCTGTTTTGAATAGTTTGTGGGGTGAAGTTAATAGAACAGGGTGATATGTTTGGGGTTTCTATTAACAGCACTTCCAAAATCCCTATAGAAATTAAATGGTCCCTAAAATAATTCACTCCAAAATTTTCTTGAAAATCTGAGAGAATGCTGTTTGATTTGTGATCTTTCTAGCATTGTAATTAAACAAAAGGAATTATATTGATGTTTATTTTACTTCACTCATAGAAATTTTTTTGGGAGATCACACAATTTGTAATACAGGGTGTCACACATTGCCCTAGGAACACATAGGGGCTCATGTACTAAGGGTCCGTGGAGCGCATTTTCGTCAGGTTTCCCGACAGTTTCCGTTTTGCACCGCATTTAACAGGGTTTTTGGCACACACAATTGGATTTTGGCGGACAACCCGACGGATTTGGACTATGCGTGGGATTTAAAATTCAAATTGTGTCGCAAGACACGCACTTACAAGTACCGGGACTTACTGGCGGACCTCAGCGAGGAAGCGACAGATGCAGGAACTCGGGCGCACGAGGTGCGCGAATTGCACCGGACTTCATCTTCGTCAGACCGCCCAGATCGGGGATCGCAACAGGACCAGGTAATTAAATTTGCCCCATAGTGGTGGTTTCCCTACATCCTCCTGGTATAATTTACCCCTGTTGGGGTATATTTTGACAGCCCTTTTGCCTTTTTATATTTGTCTATTTGATTGCATTTATCTTACTGTGTACTATTACTAATGTATAAGATTCTGTGGCATCTGCATGTTGCTGAAATTTCAGCATATATTTACTAGTCCTTAACCCCTTCCCAACGCGCTCCATAATAGCACGGCGCACGTTAAGTGCGGGTGAATGGAGAGGGCTCATGGACTGAGCCCTCTCCATAGCCGGTAAGTCTTTGCTGCATATTGGCCATACCCGCGATCGGTGCAAAGCTGACGGCGGCTTCAAAAAGATGGTGGCACATGGGCGACGACAACATTCTGAAGATCATCGTCAACGGGGAGCTGCGATCCACTGCTATGACAGCCTTGCAACATGTGATGTCCTCCATTTTTGTATACATATATATATATATATATACATACACACTGTAATTTAGCTTGAGAAAGGCTTAACAGGGCATTTCATATTGTGGTGGGCTTTCTGCAGGGAATCTCATCAGTAAGGGAGGCTGCTGCGCATTTCATCATTAGGGGGGACTGCAAGGCATTTTATCATTAGGGGGGCTAATAAGTGTTTCATTATTGGGGGGGGGCTGCATGAGGCATTTCATTACTAGGGGCTCTGCTGCAGGGTATTTCATTACTAGGGGCTCTGCTGCAGGGCATTTTATTATTGGGGAGGCTATGATCAATGAGTTTACCACCCTAGGCTTATACTTGAGTCAATACGTTTTTTCCAGTTATTTGTGGCAAAATTAGGGGCCTCTGCTTTTACTCAGGTCGACTTATTATTGACTATGTAAGGTACTACAAGGGTTAACAAGCTTACTACATGCTGTTTTGAATAGTTTGTGGGGTGCCGTTAATAGAACAGGGTGATATGTTTGGGGTTTCTATTAACAGCACTTCCAAAATCCCTATAGAAATGAAATGGTCCCTAAAATAATTCACTCCAAAATTTTCTTGAAAATCTGAGAGAATGCTGTTTGATTTGTGATCTTTCTAGCATTGTAATTAAACAAAAGGACACATTAATAAAATGATGCCAACACAAAGCTGACATGGTAAATATTAGTTAGTAACTAATTTTGGTAATAAGACTATCAGTTTGAAAAACAGAATATATTAAATTTTGAAAATAGCTATTTTTTTCAAAATGTTTATCAAATTCACCTTTTTTTCATAAATATATCAACACAAATTTTTCACAAAGTACAAAATCCCATCAAAAAACAAACTCAAAAACCCTTGGGTAAGTTAAAACGTTCTAAAGTTATTAGCTGATAAAGTGACACATGTTGGTTTTGAAAAATAGGCCTTGGTCATCCAGTGTGGGGGGAGTGTTGTGAACATTTTTCTATTTTACTTCTTTAAGAAATTTTCTTTCGTTTGTAAAGAAACAGGCTACTCAGTGCCCCTTAGTTACAGTGTTACTTCCACACTGCTGTAGCAAATCTGTCTCTCTCTCCTCTCCGGTTTGATACACAGCTATGAGTGATAACTCTTTCTGCTCTCTCCCTGGCTGTAGTATGCTATTTTCAAACATCAAGTTAATCCTCACTGCCAGAGCTCTTTAGCCAATCCAGGGAGATCAGATGTGAGCTTATGCAGCCTTCATAGAAAAACACTGTACAGGCTGGAATATGCATCTCTATGCTTACAAACTAAGCAGAATTTGTATATTAGAAAAATGGTTACCTCAACCCCCAAGATTATAAAAAAAATATCAAATGGCAGATCACATTATGGGGGTTATTTATCATTAGGCGGCTCCTTGGACAGTTCTATGTCTATTTTTTTGGAGCTTCACTGCTCATTAGATTCATTAAAGTAGTTTTGTCCCTTTAATAAATGTTCTTATAGTCTACTTTCTGTCTGTTTTTTTTTTTAAGTCTCAAAATGCATAAAAAGTTCCAGTACATAGACCAGCAAGGGACTGGAGTAACTATGCAACTTTTTATGAGTCTCAAGTCATGAATCTGGCTTTGCACTGTGTTGTACTAGCAGTAGTTTTAGGTTTACACCAGATGGATGAAGAGGTGGAAATAGCCCTGTGAGACTTTTTAGCAGTGAAAAGTCTCAAAAAATCTCACTGCGACTACTTTGGAAAATAAGTCATAAATGACCCCCTATGTCTTTAACTGCCTTTATCTCTGTTCCTACAGTACAGATTCTCATCTTTAAATTGACACCAGATGCATTATGCTTTGGGAACAAGCTATTGCCATGTGTAGTAATACTACTTAGACTCTTTTCATCTTATTTACATATGACATTAGAGGGAGCTTTTTTATTGGTACACAGGCTGGTTTTAACATAAATGAAGGAAGTCTAGAAAGCCTACTACATACCCCTCCTGATGGTGCGCTCAGATAACTGGTGAATATGCTGATAACAGTGTCCCTTTAGGAAGAAAGCAAACTGAGAAAACTGTTTATTCTAAGATAATATTTGTTGGAATTATTTATACACTGCAAGATTAGTACTCACAAAGCTGAAATATATTCTTTCTTAAGAAAGTGTTGCTGGAACTAGGAAACCCACTGTTTAGGAAATGGAAACTAAATTTGTTCCTAGGTACTGTAGATGTGTTAAAAAGGAAAGGCAGTTCCTTCATAAAAAGCATGGTTTTCGCATCCTTCATAAATTATTCTTTTAGTCTTGTTCTGTGGAGGTCCTTACATGAGATATACAGTATAAGTATATTATATAAAAGTTCCCATAAAAATTCAGACTGGCCTTTAAACTTGGTGCTATCAACCAGTCATCATCATTGCAATTACTATGTGCTTCAGGGATGGAGCTTCACGCCTTCCGTTTAATTCTTCAAGGGTTAGCACTGAACCTTGAAAAATCAATTTCTGAGACATGAAGCTGAAAGGATAAAAGTGTCTTCATCTTGAGCAACCTTCTTTATCTATAGTAGCATAAATAAAGGAAATTTCAATGCAAGACACTCACATTATGCATTTTATTTTACAGAGTTACTTGTGGATAAGAGCAAATCTCCCAAGGTTCACTACACAGAATAAGTCATGATATTGGGCCTGTACTGTGTTTTACAGTGAATCAGTTAATAATATATTTTATGTAGTAGAATGTAGTTAGAGCTGTCACTAATCTGTTCCCAGCCCAGTGACCAGTGCGGACACCTGACAGTAGCCATGTTAAGGTATAATATTATGTTGATATTGTATCTAACCATATAGTACACATGCTAAAAAAGCATAATTCTTCTTGGGTTGTAGCCTGAACATAATAGTATGCATCACTGCATTTGTTTTAGATCCATTGTCCATAAGCCCTGTTACAAATTTTTCATTGGGAAGCAAAGTACATGTTCTTTTATTCATCTCTATTCTTTTGACTTCCAAAGGCAACATGTTCACAACTAAACCCACAGGATCCTCCGGTATGACATAAAAAATTTTTTCATGCCAAGTTAGACTGAGACATTACCAGTTATTTGAAGAGATGAATCAGGAGAGGCTGGAGGTGATGGGTTGAAGAAGAAAATTAAAAACATATTCAAAGCCATATTTTAATCCACACAATATATTTTCCATGTTTATACATTTCAATGGTGGGGAGTGAACATTAGTTAGGATGAACAGGTGAGCAGGACAATGAAGTTGTGTGATATTCTGCATATATTGGGTATATGATACCTAGTAGGTAACCACACACTTTTCATGCACTGATATCTCTAATGGGGTAGAGAAAGAAGGTTAAGCCATCCAATAATAATGAGGCCGTTATGTGTAAGTATAATTAAACATGTATTGAAGGTGATCTGTCACTGCCTGTAATACATAAGCAGTTTTAGATCTCTCCTAATGACAGGTCCTGCAGACTCTAGGCTGCAAAGAAACAGATTGTTGCTCCCCTATGATGTAAAGGGGAGCAAAGATACTCCTCAAATAGCGGTGCCAACGTGCCGCCGGGGATTTAAATACCAGCGGCATTTAAAATTTTAACACCTGTGAACAGTGCCAGCACCAATCACGGGTGCTACTGCCAGGTGTTTGGTCCTGTATAAAGAGGGATCAGCCTGTGAGCCCTCTTCATACATCATTAGCAGCTCCATTACGTGCAGATACGCCATGGAGTGTTAAGAGGTTTAGTGACCTCACTATGACATCACAATTGTTTTGAAGTCAGAAGTCTGCTGTGACACCACAACTGTTAATCAAATGAGCTACTCTTCCATTGCAAATCTGGGAAATATCCTACATACCACTCTAAATTAGGCATTATAAATAATAAGAATATAAATATTTCTATAGCGCCATTATATTCCCCAGCACTTTACAGAGTACATATAGAAACTAAATAATACATTACAGAGCAATACATTGTCAAATGAAACAATAGGAATAAGGCAAACATTATACTTCTTGCACTTAGACCCGGTCTAAATAGTGTTCTCCTTATAGCTATTTTTTAATTTAGCAAAAAAACATCATTATTCAGATTGTTGGTTCAGATAAATTTATTAACATTCATTTCCCAGAGGAAATTAGTTTGACAACTTAATATGTCAGAAGTTGGCAATTAAACATTACCTTACTCTATTTTATATTTCATGTGTAATGTAGTCTATTGATCAGTGATCTATAAAGCATCTGGCTCCATAGTTTAAATTGCACAGCAGAAATATTTCTTTGAACCATTGATAACAGCTTGTAGTAATGTATAAACCATACAAGGAGTGAGTGCCTTTCTAATGGTGCTTGGCATACACATGTATCCTTCCGTACCTTTTGTTTTGTTCCACAGATGAGTAGTGTTAGAAAAATGACACTGAAAAAGAAATGTTTTGCGTTACTAATAGCATCTTATGTAGCAGCGATTTTTTTTTTGTCCAAGCTGTCACCTCACACCACTCATTAATCTCCAACCAAGAGGAAAAACTAAGAAATGACACATATCAATTACTTGCCAGCCCCCTATTTGGCATGGTGTCACTGCTTGCTATTGTACAGTATGTACTTGTCAGCTCATTGTCATTACTTTAAATTGAATTCTAAAATAAGTAATTGACTCTTAGTTTGCATATAGTGTACAACTATTGCTGCTAGTTATTGTGATAAGAATTTGTGATCAATTCACAACTTTTAAGATTTCAATAAACGTCCATTTTTATTGGTGCACAGTCTAGATATTAGAATGGAGCCTTTCAATTTATGTTGTTGCTCCATGTTTGCTCTCATCAGCTAGGTCCCCTTGTCTAACAGTTTTTGGTATTTCTGGTGCAAAAGCAAAGTTATGTCTGAGGGGGTGCCCTTTAGCAGAGCTTGGATCTGAATGGCAGACCAAGGCGTCTATTGCTACCTGCTTATCCAAAGGAATTTGATACAGTGCCTCATAAAGGTTTGTATGTAAAATGAGACTTCTGGGATTGTGGGGACATCTGTGTTTTTAGCTTAGGAATTGGCTTAGTGCTAGAAAACACATTGGTTGTACATTCTCAGATTGGGTTAAAGTTACCAGTGGGGTAACAGTGGGGTATCTTTTTTTTAATATTTTTATTAATGACCTTTATAGAGGGTTTACAGAGTACAGTTTAAATTTTTTGCAGATGATACCAAGCTCTGTAATATAATTAATACAGAAGTGTATAGTATAACATTACAGATGGATTTGTGGAAGCAGGAAGATTGGACAGAAAAATGAGATGAGGTTTAATCTAGATAATTGTAAGGTTATGCACTTGGGCCATTGAAACAATAAGTTCAATTAAGTTTTAAGCAGTCAATTACTTGGTAAACCTGCATCTGAAAAAGACTGGGGGTAGAGGTAGATGGTAAACTTTCTTTTAGTAAACACTAAATATTTCATTTAAAGGGGTATTCCCATCTGGGCATTTACATTTATTTAAATTCATTTGCCATATGTAAACATTTCTTCAATTGGATGTTATTAAAAAAAATGTTCCTGTGTGAAGATAATTTCTCATAAATGTAGTTATTCTGTCCCTTAGAAACTAGATACTTTCCTCGGATACGACCACGTCATACTCTGGCAGCGGTGGCCAGACTTGCGCTATAGAGTCCTGCCAAACCACCAGGATTAAGCGATCTCTACCACAGGGCGGCTGTAGGACATGTAGTAACTCCCGGACATTTTATATACAATAACCTTTTGTTTCTTTTTGCACTCAATCTATCAGACGTGGCCGTATCCGAGGAAGCTATCTCGTTTCTAAGGGACAACATGACCACATTTATGATAAATTATCTTCACACAGGAACATTTTTTTTAATAACATCCAATTGAAGAAATGTTTATATATGGTAGATTAATGAAACTGAATGTAAGTGCCCAGATGAGAATACCCCTTTAATGAATGATGTTACAACAATCAGGTACACTATCTCCCTAAAGGAAATCAACCACTTACAAAAAGTAAAAACTTTTTGTGAGCAGTAGATTTCCTTTAAGCTGATGATCCTAAAAGAAGGCAAGTTAACTACAAGAAAACTAGGCTCGGCTAAAGTGCATGGAGCATTCTCAAGTGCATGGAGCCATTTTCCTGATGCTGATGTAGCAAAAACTTACCAAATCACATGGTCTATTACCTGATCTATAAAAGGAATTGTTGACTATACTACTTGTGCCTGCCAAAAAAATCTCATGCAGTAAACATGAAAAAATTTAAGACAGCACTGGAATTACAGTTCTTTATTTGTATCTGAAAAATATGTTCCAATAAGCAATCAAGGAAGGTTATGTCTTCCACCAAAATAAAGTAGCAATGTGATGCTTTAGGTAGTGATAAATCATGGTCTTTAAAAAAGTATTCCCATGCAGACAAGTTTCTTAAATACACTCAGAATAACAAAATAACACATTCCCTAATTCACTGTTATTAACAAAAATACAGCATTTCACAGATATAATTCCAACCTCTCTCTATCGGTCCTGGTGTACACAATTTCAGTTGCCCCTGGTTTCCAACCCTGTATCTTCTGAATTTAGGGTTTGCTCACGTTTTGCCTGATGCTGTGGAGCTGAGCTGTTCTCTTCTCTTTGCTCCCTGCAGTAACCCTTCCTCCCTGCATTCCAAGACAAGCTCTCACTGATACACATTCACTTCCTGCCAGCAAACATCAGCAGCAGTGAGAGGGGAGCTACAAGTTACAGGCAGATAAGTTCTTTATCCTGGGAGGGGGATATTGTCATAGAGCAGAGATGTAGAAGAGCTGAGATGCATTGTGGGTAATATGCATCTCATGGATCTCATCTCTGATCTGTCTCATCTCTTTTTCTATGTGTCAGATACTAGTACAATGTTTAGAATGTAAATGAAAGTGTACCTGTACCCTAATAATGGAACCACATTTTCAGCACGCTGTATCTCACAGCACTATAGTAATCATGAAGTGTCTGCTTAGAGAGTCCCCGCCCACACTCTGGAATTTTACACTGACCATCACCAAGTTATAGGAGCTAAAACAGAAATAAAACTGACTAAAATTGTAAACCAAGGAGATAAAAATTATATTTGTGTAAACATCACTAGTGGATTCAAATTTGAGATTTGAAATTTTCTTTCGTGGGCAAACCCCTTTAAGCATCAAGATAAACGTTACAAAAAACTGCAAAATGATGAAAGGTGAAATTGGTTTGTTTAACATTCTTTAGCGAAATTAATAAAAGTTAATTAATGCTTTTTTACACTATGGGGAATATTAATCAATCAGTCTACACAAGAATTCTGGCAAAATATTAACCTGAAATGTGCAGTCTAAATCTGCAAATCTCTAATCACCAACACTTTCACAAATCCTTCCCCTCTGACTTGTCCTGCAAGAGGATCCAACAAAAAAAAGCCCTTGTACAGTAACTTTAAAACAGTGAAGTCAAGAAGTGGTTAAAATGATTACTTGATCATAATTTTTTAGCTGAATATGAAATTAAATTTGTTGTACTTGATGTTAAAGATTTGTGATCACTGCATCCACCCCCTGTCACATTATGAATGTCAGTTACTGTATATTGCAGAACTTTGCAGAGGTCAATATTGGCCGCAGAGGTCAATATTGGATCTTAAGAGTGTGTACAGCATTCACACTGCTGAATAATAATAAATAATCTCTACTGTTTCGTTTTTCCTAATTCACGTTTTGCAATTTGCTATTGTTCACTTTCTTGCATATTAATAAATCACCTTTCGTGTTCCTGAGAGCATTATGTCCAGTGTCAAGAACACTGTGTTTTTATCACTTCATCTCCATATCTGAATTAATTAATTATTTTGTGTAATTGGATAGACTCTTTATTTTGCCATGCTGTGCAAGAGTTCAACTTTAATATCATAATGATAAGCTTTAGTATGTAAAATCAATGTAACGTGAACAAAGCAATTAAATTGGAGCCTGCATAGCATTTAATAAGAAGAAATTAGTTGGTACAACAGATCTACTGGCAGGTATATAGCATTTATAATTTTCCAAGACTCGTATGCACATTGCAGACAACATTTTTGCTTGTAAAATATTTGCATACAAGCAAATAATTCCAGTAAGTTACACACAGGGGGGTGGTAAAAATCACATAACTCGACAAAGAAGGACAATAATAGTAGCATGTAGGCAAACAGTACAAGCTTTAGTTCTTGGAAACAAAATGCAACCATATTTGCCATCCGTTTCATACCCACATTAACAGTAATGATGTGATTGCAGTACAATGTGATAATAACGATTGTTAGGTTTCACCTTTGGACATCTAACATTTCTTATATCAAGAGAACTAAACAATGGCATAAGAGAATATTAGAAGACAAGAACCATAATACAACATACGAATAGATGATAACAATAGACTCCTTCTGGTATGCCTACTATGCTTTATTCTTAGATTCTTTTATTTGTTTGTTTTGGATCATACAACATGAAAGTCAAGTTTCTATAAATATTTCTTCAATGACTTTGTAATCAGCTAACTAAACAGAAATAATGTGTATCAAAAACAGAATTTAAATCAATACTGCTAAATTAATGTACTCCTTCTGCTGCGCAGAAAATGAAAACTACCCTGAATATGTCAATAATGTTGAAAGCAAGAAAAACTTTTTGATTTTGTTATAAACAAACATGTAAAGGGGCATTCTAGCAATCAGAACCATTGATAAAATAAACAGCGGGTCATTTTTCTTTGGATTTTCTCTCTTTTTTTCTCTTATATCTGCAACTTTTTAGGCACATTTATGTCTAAATTTAAAGCTTCGTTGGTCGCACAAGAATTTTTCAGTGTTCTTACGTGAACATAAAAAAGTTGCAGAAGATTTTGTGAGTTTTGTGCAAAAAAGACAAACAAAAAAGACAAAAGACAAACAATTGCCTTATATACCAACCTATGACTAAAAAAAGTCCAAAACCCAAAAAAAGCAAAAAAAGACACAAGTGACCAGACTAAATATTAATGACCCCCAATGTCAATAATTGCAAAATGGAGTTTACATAGTTTGTTTTTATATTCTACTTGGGTGACTCTCATGAGCCCTCAGTTTCCAATTCAATAGACTATTTTGCTCTGGTCTGTTTTCATGGAATGTTTTATTTTTACAAGAAAGAACTTTTTTTTTGAGCAAAAAAATAAATAAAATCAACATTTATATATACTGTAATCACACCATCAAAAACATCAGCATAAACATTTGTATTCTATCAACTATCAAGAAAGTCGTGACACAATTTCCATTTACACAGTAGTGTAGCTACCAGGGGAGCAGTGGGCGCCATCACGGCCCTCAATAGTGATTAGTGGAACTGCCTACAAACCAGGCAAGTGAGTATCAATTTTTTTTTTTTGGCTGCACTGCCAAGTACTGTTCATAAGACCAGGTTTACAGGTCTAAACATTGGTAATATGCATGGTAACACAAAGTAAAGTACCTGGCACAGAGAAAACACACCCTTCCTCCCAGATGACTGACACCCGACGTGCGTTTTGTGACCCCTTGATGAAGGCAGCGTGCCGAAACGCGCGTCGGGGTGTCAGTCATCCGGGAGGGCGGGTGTGTTTTCTCTGTGCCAGGCAAATTACTTTACTTTGTGTTACCATGTATATTATCAATGTTTAGACCTGTAAACCTGGTCTTATGAACAGTACTTGGCACCTAGAATTTCCTACAGAACCATTGCTGCTATTTTAGTCATTACTGTGGACTATGAACAGCACTTGGCACTTACAATTTTCTGCATAATGATTGCTGCTATTTGAGTTATTACTGTGGATTTCCACACACTACGTCCCCCCTGATGTTTTA
Source organism: Engystomops pustulosus (assembly GCA_019512145.1). Taxonomy (NCBI): domain Eukaryota; kingdom Metazoa; phylum Chordata; class Amphibia; order Anura; family Leptodactylidae; genus Engystomops; species Engystomops pustulosus. The sequence goes on along the minus strand of CM033641.1, from coordinate 62,450,601 downwards.
TGTTGGTTGTCCAGCATAGCTGACATTTCTGTCTAACCTTTGTTTCACTGTATTTTAAATGATTGACTTCAATAAAACTTGAATTTTTTCATATATTATCTATGGAATTCTGGCTCTTTCTGTGTAGGTTATTGATTTATGTATTGCCAGTAGTAGTAAAAGAGTCTTCACTGAGAGGATTATTTTGTCTGGTACTTTGATCCCTCTCTGATATTGATGTTCAAATAATATGCTAATTGATAGGCCTTATTGTAGATGATCTGTTGCTTGTCTGCCTAGGGCACCACAATGCCTCATGCCGGCCTTGCTAGCAGGTGGCAGGTCCTGGGCCAAAGCAGAAGAACACTGTGTACACTGGGAGATTTGGGTTAGCAAGAGACACAGGTGGTGGGTGTGAAACAATCGGCAGTCAGCAAAGTTTCCCTCCCCCTCCCCATGCTGAAGCCATAGCTACACCACTGCATGTATAACAATCTATGGTACAATCCCAGTATTTATGAACAAAAAGAAAAAATATATATATAAAGACAATCATGTCAACAACTTCTCTAACTCTCCAAACCCTGAATTTCATGCTGAATTTCGTGTGACTCCATTTCTATTAGAATCATTGCTCTCAATCTCTCATGTTTAGCAGTAGCACTTTCCTTCACTGAATCCTTCTTGTCCAGGAATGTGATGGTAATGTGTATGATTGTGTACAAATATGTACATTCATTATATACCACATTTAAGGTTATGTGAAGTAACACTCAATGTATCTGAATAACAAGGCCCTTTAGACATGGTCATTAAGAAGTTACATTTTCAGCTGTATATGTTACCATGGTGTCTGTATCCACCGACAGCCAATAGAATTGTTGGATTATTATTTGAAAACAAACTGTCATTTGACTGATGTCAGAGTAGAAGGACATTAACGTGCCCAGCTCTGCTCGGTGTAGTGAAAACCTTGTGGTGGCATCTTTGCTAAGATGCCATTAAGGTCTTTAGCATGTGTCCTATCTCTGTTTCAACTAAACACTAAAGGCATAGGCCAGTGGTGGTGAGCCTATGGCACGGGTGCCAGAGGCGGCACTCAGAGCCCTTTCTGTGGGCACCCGGGCCATCTCCCCAGCACACCAGACCAGACTCAAAGAATCTTCCTGCAGTTCCAAGCAACTTAAAAGATGCTGCTTTCAGTCATATATTAAAGTGATACTTATTTTTCTACATGGGGATGTAGGAAGAGGGAGAATGAATAGACAGAACCAAATTATCTTTGGAAGACCTCCTGCTGGCCCCACGAATCTCGAGTACAGAGGGACACTGGAAAGGAGCTAAAATGTTGCAAATTTTCCATGTTGTCCTGAGGAGGCCACTATGATCGAACGTTGTTGAGGAACAGGGAGCAATAAATTACTGCTTTAATTTTTGGTTGGCACCTCGCAGTAAATAAGGGGGGTTTTGGGTCGCAGTTTGGGCACTCGGCCGCTAAAAGGTTCAGCATCACTGGCATAGGCAGTCTTTATTTAGTATATTGCAATTTCCCTGGAAATATGACAAACACTTCTACATGGGTCTGACAGATGCCTTAAGAGTAAAACTAGAGCCAGCAGACAGACACTTGAAAAAAATTCATGATACCTCAATATGTCTGGTTTCTTGGGCACACCAAGGTCAGTGACACTGAATGTTCAGTCTCCAGCTATACACAAGATATGTACAGAATGTCCACTAGTAACTGTCATAAACATCATAAACTCTGGTGTTGCTAAGCTTATGTATGTATATTCATAATTTCTAAGATGTATGCGAATTAAATAATATATCTATGTGTTTTATGTTGTACCCATTGTGATAGAATGCACACCTCCTAATCTGTAGAGGAGAGGAGAAACGTCAGACTTACATTTAAACAATGTCCCTGAACTCACATCAGTCCCCGTTGACTGCATTAGGGAAACCCCCATTAGTGTCCCACCTAGTACAGTATAATATTCCTTAGCGCACCCACAGAGTATAATTCTAGTATAATATATATAATATACGTTTAAAAGTGGGTATGTATGAACAGTATATAAATATATGTATGTATATATACAGTATATATATATATATATATATATATAAACACACACACACACACACACATATACATATATATATATATATATTTGTATGACAAATATGCATATATATACATGTATGTTAATGTGTAAGCGTATGTTGAAGCATAAATATGTCTTTATATAAATAATATATATGTATATGTATGTATGTCTATTGATTTATAAAGAAATTATAAATTATAATTATATATAAATTATATTTTAACTTTTTGCAAGCTGGCCCAAGCACGCCCTAGGAGACAGGGAAGCACGCGCCTGACCACAGGAGCCACAGAGATCGCGCTGGAGCCAGGAGAGGTGAGTTCTCCTGCGGATAGGGTCCGGGGGCACAAGGAGGTACACGGGTGTGCCTGAGACCTGGGATGTGGGTCGCAGGGGCACTCGTGACATATATATACCTAAATATATGTACATTGGTGGCCAAAAGTATTACCAATCCTGCAATGCTGTCAGATAATACTCGTTTTCTTTAAGAAAATTATTGCAATCTCAAATTCTTTGGTAATTATATTTTCATTTATTTTGCTTGCAATGAAAAAACACAAAAGAGAATGAAAAAATGTCAAATCATTGATCATTCTACACAAAACTCCAAAAATGGGCCGGACAAAAGTAATGGCACCCTCATCCTAATACTTGGTAGCACAACCATTAGACAAAATAACTGCGAACAACCACTTCCGGTAACCATCGATGAGTTTCTTACAATGCTCTGCTGGAATTTTAGACCATTCTTATTTGGCAAACTGCTCCAGGTCCCTGAGATTTGGTCCCTTCTCCAAACTGCAATTTTAAGACCTCTCCACAGGTACTCTATGGGATTCATGCACACGGTCAAGCAGTCCAGTGCCAGCAAAGCAACCCCCAAATCAGGGAATCTCCACCATGTTTGACTCTAGGGACCATGCTCTTTTCTTTGAAGGCCTCTTTTTTTCCTGTAAACTCTATGTTGATACCATTTCCCAAAAAGCTCCACTTTTGTCTAATCTGACAAGAGAACATTCTCCCGAAACGTTTTAGGCTTTCTCAGGTAAGTTTTGGCCAACTCCAGTCTAGCTTTTTTATGTTTCTGTATAAGGAGTGGGGTCTTCCTGGTTACCCTACCATACAGTCCCTTTTCATGCCCTGTACCCTCGGACTGCAGGGCAGCTTGACCTTGTTTGGATGTTAGTCGAGGTTCTTTATCCACCAACCGCACAATCTTGCATTGAAATCTCCCGTCAATTTTCCTAGGGAGGTTAGCCACAGTGCCATGGCCTTTACACTTTTTGATGGTACTGCGCACTGTAGACACAGGAACATTCAGGTCTTTGGAGAGGGACTTGTAGCTTTGAGATTGCTCAGGCTTCCTCACAATTTTGATTCTCAAGTCCTCAGACAGTTCTTTGGTCTTCTTTCTTTTCTCCATGCTCAATATGGTGCACACAAGGACACATGACAGAGGTTGAGTCAACGTTAATCCATTTCAACTGGCTGCAAGTGTGATTTAGTTATTGCCACCACCTGTTAGGTGCCACAGGTAAGTTATAGGTGCTGTTAACTACAGCATCACATGATTTTCCATACAGTGCCAATACTTTTGTCCACCCCTTTTTATGTTTGGTCTGGAATTATATCCAATTTGGCTTTTTGACAATTGTTTTTGTGGTTTTCCATTGAAGACAAATTGAATGAAGATATTAATACCAAATAATTTCTGAACGCAATAATTTTTTGGAAAGAATCTGAGTATTATCTGACAGAATTGCAGGGGTGCCGATACTTTTGCCCACCACTGTATATCTTTATGGATTTATATATGAATAGATGAATAGTTAGATATATCTTGATATGTGTGTATATATACAGTATATATAAATAAATCCACACATATAAATATATATGTTATATAAAGCTGGGCCTATGTGCCTATAAATGGTGAGTATAACTGGCTTTCAAAATACTAGTAAAGAGACAAAGAATGCTGAATCTGCTATTTTATTTGCTCCCAATTATTTAAATGGAGAAAGCACAGTCTGTTAACTCTACTTCTCCATTCAAGCTGTCAACATTGAGATGTGCAAGTCCTCATACCTTAGGTATATATAACATATCTTGTGGATTTGCCATAAATTACAGAAAGTGGAAAATTTACCGACTCGCTGACTACATCTTTTTGTCTATGGAGTCACTGAGAGAGTCTACTAATGTAATGGTGTTAGCCTCTGAAAGACGCACTATTGAAGGTCTAGAGTCTAGACCATATGTTGATGTTTCCTTCCACAAAAGGACACAATAAATAAGTCCTATAGGAAATTAAAAGATGCTAGCTATGGTGGCAAGCAAAAATTCATCAACCCTTTTATATTTAGATGAGCAGGGTTTTTCTTGACCTGGTATTACTGACCACCTAGGTTAGCGCCTTCATGGAGGAGATATTGTAACACTTCCCAGACTCAAAGAGTCCACAGAGTAAGAGAGGAGACACTGAAAACTCTATCCAGAGAATTGTTAAAGGATTCTGACGAGACTAAAGAGCCACCCCAAAGCTTCATCTGGGGTTTTCCCATTTCCTACATGAGGAAAAGGGAAGGAGAAGACCAAAACAGGAGAGTGTAGCAGACTCTAGTGACGTGACCTACCCTTAAAGACATTAGCAGAGGAATAGTAATTGTATAAGGAGCTGTGAATACCCATAGAACCAGAGCAGAAGCAGAAGTGTCAGAAGACTGGAATATGGAGGAAAGAAAAAGGTGGGATGTAACTGGAGGATACTGTCTGGGCTGTCCAGAAACAGTGGCCAGGGAAATTGCCTGGAGTTGGTAGGATTATCCACCTTTGGGAGATGAAAGAACACGTGGTGGGGGTAATGGGAAGTGTTTGCCCATAATTAAGAGGATTGGCAGTTAACAAATGTGAGGTAACATCTAGAGGCTTAGTCCTACCAGAATCTGTTGTGTGAATCAGTAGACTGTGCCCACTGGTATCCCTACATACACCCCAATGTAGAAGAGTAGGAAAATGGTGCAAGGTGAGGACAGAATCCCATAGTTATAGTAAATGTTTAATTTAAGCAAGGAAAGACCAGAGAAGACCCTGAGGAGGAGAATAGAATAGAATAGCTTGAGGCTCAGGACAGGCAGCACCTTGAATACTTATCCTGTCCAGTGCCTTCAGCATCAGATTTTCAGGGACCTGACACATAATGTTAGGGCACCAGCATTTAGAATATGGAATCATTAAGGAGGCTAGTAGAGAACCTGCAGCTATTTTCTTTGCTTTCAATTATTTGACTAGAGAATGCACAGCCAGTTACCACTACTTATCCATTCAAGCTGACAGTGAGACAAAGGTCTACAGACCTCCATTATTTATGCTCAAGTCCTCATATTTATTAGGAATTTAAAACATAACCTGTGGAATTGCCATTACATTACCTCTCAAAAAATACTTCTTTCATCAGGATAGTATTGCCAGCAAAAAGAAAGAGATGTAAAGAAACATTTTTTTTTTTTTACCAGGACCCACATGCATTCCTAAAAAGCAAGATCATGCTATGCAAAAAAAGAGAAAATCAAGACTGGAGAGAGGGAAACCTTGGCTTACGGTTGCCTTTCCAGAAGTAAAGAGCCAGGTGACATCCACATTACAATGAGTGAGAAATTACAAATATTGCAAGCTCGTTGACTTCATCTTTGTTTCTAGTGAGTCACTTAGAAGGTCAAACCAACATAAAGGTGGTAGTCTCAGAAAGATGCACCACTTGATGCCCGTGTCCATTTCTTGATGTTTTCTTCCACAAAAGGACTCTTTGGAGCAAATTTATCAAGTGTCTGAAAGTCAGAATATTTCTAGTTGTCCATGGCAACCAATCACAGCTCTTCTTTAAAATATTTATGAGCACTGATAAATTGAAAGCTGAGCTGTGATTGGTTGCCATGGGTAACTGGAAATATTCTGACTTTCAGACACTTGATAAATCTGCCCCTTTATGTAACATTCAAGTAACCTTTCATCAACAGTAACCTTTCATCACGTTTGTGAGCCCATCAACCACTTTGATGGGTACCTACACTAACACTTTATTTATAGGGCTTTAGTCAGTCTTGTAGATTCACTATTATATGCAATCTTTAAAGTCTTGATCAATGGATCTATAGGTGGGGGACAGCATTTATCAGTGGCAGTGGAATGGGTGCAGATAAGAACACAATTCAATGCCTTGCCTTTAGGATAAATTCCCCCCAAAGTCTTAGTGCAGGGAGCAATCTGAATGAGGTTGCTGTGACGTGGCGGATGGGCTCACATAATTTATCAAATTATGTGCTTAGAACCTCACATTTGAAAGCCGAGAGCCGGCTGTGCAATGCGGAGATGGTTGCGCATGTGTGGGAACTGGGGGATGTCATTGACTCTCTGTTTGGGACAGAGTAGGGAGGAGGCAGGCAGTAAGCTTGCTAAGATGAGAGCATAATTACTAGACGATGGAGCCCAGAGGGGCTCTGTTGATATCCATTATTTTAAGATTGATGGATACTGACCGAGGGGGCACAGACCAGCATGTAAGTGTGTTTAGCTTATATTATTAGATCCTGGTAGTAGATTTCCTTTTTTCAATGTTGCGCAAAAGCTAAAAATATATGGAGGTTAAACATTTTAAATATATTTTTTGGAATACAAAGGTTAAAAAATGCACACCACAGTTTGTTATGCAATTTCTTCTGACTATTCCAACACATCACATCTGTCTGTAAACTACTCTATCTGCACACAGCAGGGCACAAAAGGGAAAGAGAAGCGGGCTGCAGGACAAATTGCCCCAGAACGATGAAGACCCCAAATAAATGACACAGTTTTGCAAACCTAATGTGTATAGAGAATTTTGACGACTGGAGTATCATAAAAACAGCCACAGCCGAGAAAAATGAATTCTTTTTAAAAAATAAATAAACCTTGACCATAGCATTTTCATTTCTGTATGGGGTAAAAGGCAACTATGAAAGTAAGAAATATCAAACATGTGCATATAAACATAGGTGCGGCAGAAAGTGGAATGGGCACACATTTCTGTTTTATAGGGCACTATTTTCTGATTATGTTCATATGCTACAAAGCAATTGGGGAGGAAAACGGTAGAACCCCCAAAAAGTGACCCCATTTCAGAAACTGCAACCCCTACAAAATTTTTCAAGTGAGCATGTTCCCATGGGTGTTCACATTAGATTTTTAAAATTACATTGAAAACATGTTTTAACATTTTAGCATCAAATGTTTTATTTTCACTAGTGGTAATGTAGACAATACACATCACAGATTGCTGCACAGTTCATACTGGATACATAAATGCCTGATTTGCCTGATTCAAGGGCAAGGGCAAATAGTGGGCAGGAAAAGAGAAAGTATGCAACTTCACTTTTGGAAGGAAGAGTTGGATGGGATAGTTTTAGGTTCATTTCTAAAAATAAATTCAGAACCTTGTTGATAATGGAACATTGAAACCCTCATCTTAGAAATTACAGTCCTCAGCTTATCTAGAAAGAGGTTTAGTGGACATTTCTTCCCCACTTGTGCTTTTCAAAAATTATTGCCCAAAGGCTAGTACAAGGTGAAGTTTAACATTTTTTCACAAATATGATATTTTACTGGTGAATATGTTCATCCTAGCCTGTGCCAACATGAAAAGTGGTTGAAAGTGAAAATTGTAGTTTTTGTTAGAATAGACATACACACCTGAAACTGTTATGTGGATGATCACTGCTGAAAAATTCAATTGTTTATTTGGGGAGAGGGTAAATATTGACAGAATCTTGTCTTAGATTGATAAATCTACTTGTGTTTTGCTGGTTCAAAAAGGCTGCTAAGGCTTGCCGTACCGTAGCACAGAGGGCACACGTCGGCCTACGGGAGAGGAGGAAGGGGTGAGCGCCCCTTTCCATAGAGATACATGGCACATCTCTATAGAGATACATGTCCTATCTTTGCCGCGATCCCTACTGCTCCGTGTGCCTATTGCCGGCCAATGGGGGACATATATACGACGTATATACGGCAATGGTCGAGTGAATGTAACCTAATTCACAAACTGAAAACATCAAAACCTAAAATACTATAATTTACACATTTTCAGGTAAAATGATTGACATCCGTAGAAGTGTTTTGTCTTCACATAAAATAGTGAAACAGTGAAAGCACCAAAAAACAAACAGGCTAAATGCTGTGAATGAAGATAGTATGATGTCAGGCTTACACATTGCACGGATATAGTATTTTTTAACACTCTTTTTTTTTGTAGTAGTAGAGAATGGTAACAGGAAAAGCATAAAAAGGTTCCTCTCTAGATTTTATTTCATTCTTTTCAAGTCTCCCATTTACAATCCATTAACCTCTTCACGCTCAGCGTCCGATATATCGGACGCTGAGCTCAGTGACTTAGCGCTCAGCGTTCGATATATCGGACGCTGAGCTGATGCCGGTTCAGCTCAAGATCTGAGCCGAACCGGCATCGGGAAAGACGGGGTGCCGGCTGTAACTAATAGCCGGCACCCCAGTGTAACACCCGCGATCGGAGTTTCTCCGATCGCGGGTGTTTCCAAACAACACCCGTTAAAATTGCCCCGGTCAGCGCGACGGCGGCATCTAACATATATCTGGGGGGTCTTTCCCCCACTATCGCCCCCGCTACTCCCGAACCGCTTTCGGGGTGCGCACGATCGTGACCTATAGAGTTTAACGATCGTTGACCCCGATGTTACGCGCTGCAGAATTGCCTGTCAAATGGCGTCTGGCTGACGTCATACTTACTTGGCACCGTGCCTGGCCAGCCTTGCAAGTGAAATATCTGACCTGATAATACGCTCATACATCTAGTATTGCATGATATTATCATTAATAAAGCAATCAATTGAGTGCGTCTTCATTCCACAGTGGTGGAAAAAAGTGAAAAAGTAAAAAAAAGAGTTATTCAATTAAAAAAATAAAGATCATAAATCACTAAAAATGCCCCAAACCGCCCCAAAACAATCTATGGTAACCATTACACAGCCAAAAACGGTCTAAATCCTAATAAAACAAACCTACGCAACCCATATAGTATCCACACCGCGCTCCGTAACAGACCCGTCAATAAAAGTAAATCTATTATTGAACCCGCATGATAACCCGTAAAAAAAAAACTGTATAAACCCTCCAAATATGATTCTTTACCTTTTCAATCCCACTATAAAATGTATAACCATTTGCGCTCAAAACCTATGTACTCAGCGACTGATACTCGGTGGTCAAAGTACAACATTTCCCGCAAACAACAAGCGTCCAAACCAGCTCTGTAGCCAAAAAATTAAACAATGTTTATGCCACTTGGAAGACGGCAATAACCATAAATGATCGATTTTTCTCCCCCCACTTCTGGTTTTGGTTTTGACCAATTTGTAAAACGTAAGAAATTATTCATTGTCTTGTATCCCCGTACTCGTAGCGACCCCAAGAAAAAGATAACAATGATTATTTGTTTTTTTTTTTTTTCGTTTTTTCTTTTTTGTTTTCTTTTTTTTTGTTTTTTTTTTTTTTTTTTTTTTTTTAATTTTCTGTGTTTTTTCGAATTTTTTTTGATTTTTTTTTTTTTTTTATTTATTCTTTTCTTTTTTTTCTTTTTTTTTTTTTTATTTTCTATGTATATTTTTAGATTTTTTACTTTTTTTTTTTTTTTTTTTCTTTTTTTACCCCTTGTTTGGGAGTTTTTTTTTTTTTTTTTAATGTTTTCTTTTTTCTTTTTTTTTTTATGTTTTTTTTTTTTGTTTTAGTTTTTTTTGGTTTTTTTTTTTTTTCTGTTTTTTTTTTTTTTCATTGGAAAGTTTGTTTTTTTTTGTTATAGTGTTTTTTTATACTATATTTTTTTTTTTAACAATTTTATTTATTTTTTTGTTTTTTTTGTTTTTTTTTTTTTTTAACTTTTTATTTCTTTTGTTTTTTGTCATTTTTTTCATGTTTTTTTTTTTTGTAGATTTTTTTTTTATTTTTTTTTTTTTTTTTTTTTTTATTATTTTTTTTTTTATTTTTTTTTTTTTATGTGTTTTTTTTAAATTTTTCTTTTTTATTTTTTTTTTTTTTTTTTTTTTTTAATTTCTGTTTTATTTTTTCCTACAGGTTTTTTTTTTAGCTTTTTTCTTTTTGTGTTATTTTTTTATTTTTTTTTCTAAATTAGTTTTTTAGCGTGTTTATTGTGCTTTTTTCCTTTTTTTTTTTTTTTTTTTCTTTTTTTTCATTTTTAGTTTGTTTCTCTTTTTCACTTTATTTTGTTTTTTTTTTTTTATTTTTTTTGTTTTTTCGTCGTTTCTTTTTTATTTTTCTTTTTTTTTGGTTTTTTTTTATTTTACGTTTTTTTTTTTGTTAATTTTCAGATTTCTTACTTTTTTTATTTTTTTATTTCTTTTTTGTTTATTTCTTTTTCTTTTTATTTTTTGTTTTTTTTTTTTATTTTTATCTCTGATTATTTTTTTTTTTTTTTTTTTTTTCGTTTATTTTTTATTTCTTTTTTTTTTATTTGTTGATTTTGATAGGTTTCGTTGTTTTTTTTTATTATATTTACATAATAGTTTTTTTATTTTTTTGTTTTTTTTTGTTTGGTTTTTTTTTTTTTTTTTAATTTTTGTTTTTTTTTTTTTATTTTTTCTTTCTTTGTGTTTTTTTTATTTTTATATTATTTGTTGTGTGTTTTTTATTTGTCTCATCTTTTTTATTTATTTCTTTTTTACGTGTTTTTCTTTTAATTTTTTCTATTTTTTTTTTTTGTTTGTTTGTTTATTCTTTTAATTATGTTTGATTTATTTTTTTTATTTCGTTAGAATTTTTTTTGATATAATTTTTTTTTTTATTTACTTTTTTTTTTTTTTCCTGTGTTCATTTTTTCTTTCATTATTTTTATGTTTTTTTTGTTTTCTTTTGTTTTGGTTTTTGTAGTTGATTAGTTCTTTTATTTTTATTGTGTTCATTTTTTAGTCTTTTTTATTATTTTTTTTTTTTTATTTTGCTTATTTGTTATTTTTTTTTTGATTCTTTTTTTTTTTTTTATCTTTTTTTTCTTATTTAATTTTTTATTTTGTTATTATTTTTTTTTTTTTTTTTTTTTTTTCTTTTTTTGTTTTTGTATTGTTTGAATTTTGTAGTGTTTTTATTTGTTATAAATTTGTATTTTATTATTTTGTTTTTTGTTTTTTTTTTTTTTTGCTTTATGTTATTTTAATTTTTTTTTTTCTGTTGTTTTTTATAATTTTTTTTTTATTTTATGTTTTTTTTTTGTTTGTTCTTTTTTTTTATTTTATTCTTTATTTTTTTTTTGTTTTTATATTATTGTTTTTTTGTTTGTTTGTTTTTTTGTATTTAAATGTTTATATATATTTTAGTGTTTGATTTTTGTTTTGTATTTTAAATTTGTTTTTTTTTTTTTTTTCTGTTTTTTGTATTTTGTATATATAATGTTTTTTGTTTTTATGTTTTTTTAGGTTTTATTTGAGTAAAATTATGTTTTCATCTTCTTTTTTTTTTTTTATTGTTTTTTTGACGTATGTTTACTTTTTTTTTTTTTCTTTTTATTAAATTGTTTTGTTGTTATTATATTCTTTTTTATTTTTTTTGTTTTTTTTTTTATGTGCACTCTTTTCAGTATTTTTTTCTTTTTTTTTTTTTTATGTGTTTATTTCTAATTTTTTTTTTTCGTTTTACTATTTATGTGTGTTTTTTTTTTTTATTTGTTTAGTTTTTCATTCCTGTGTTTTTTTAGGGGGCGGGGGGTTTGGTGCAATGTTTTTGGTTTGTTTTTTTTGTGGGTGTGTTTTTCTTTGTATTCTTTTTTGTTTTTTTGTTAAAAGTTTTTTTTTTTGTTTATTATGTTTGTTTTTTAGTTTTAAATTTTTTTTTGATTGTTTTTTTATAAAATTCTAGTGTTTTTTAAAAAATATTGTGAATTTTTTTTTTTTTATCTTATTCTTAGTTTTTTTTTTTTTTTATTTATTTTAGTTTTTTTTGTTTTTGATTTGATTTTTTGTTTTATAATATTTTTTCTTTATGACATTTTTATTTGTTTTGTTTTTATTTTTTCTTTTTTATTCTTTTGTTTATTTTTTTTGTTTTTTTATTTGTTTGTTTGTTTCTTCTTTTTTTTTTTTTTTTTTTTTTTTTTTTTTTTTTAATTGTTTAGTATATTTTTGTTTTTTTTGGTTGTTTTTTTGTTTATTTTTTTGTTTTTTTTTTTTTTTTTTTTTTTTTTGTTTTTATTAAGGTTTTTCAATTTTTGTTTTTTTATCTTTTTTGTTTTTTTTTTTTTTTTTTTTTTTTTTTTTTTTTTTTTTTTTTTAGTTTTTTTGTTTTCTTTTGTTTTTTTTTTTTCTTTTTTATTTTTTTTTTTTGTTAAGTTTCATTTAATTTTTTTTGTTTTTTTTCATTTTTGTTTTTTTGTGTCATTTGTTGTTTGCTGTTAGCGTTCTTTTTTTTTATTTTTTTTTTTTTAATTAGCTTTTTCGTTTTTATTGCTTCTTTTAGGTTTTTTTTATTTTATTATTTATTTTTATCTTTTTTTTATTTTTTTTTTTTTTTTTTTTTTTATTTTGTTTAAGAATATTAGTTTTTTTTTTTATTTTTTTATTTTTTTTTTTTATTTTTTTTTTTTTTTTATTACTCCTTTTGTAGATTTTCGTTAGTTTCTTTTGTTGTTTTTTTTCTTAGGCTAACGAGTAACACCAAAAAAAAGAAGTAAAATCCAGTACAGATTGATGCTTTTCTACTCCCTGTTCCACTCAAAAAAAGTTCCTAATTTTCACACATAGGTGATACAACCCCAAAATGTTAAACACTGGAAAAAAGCATCTCATCCCCGCAAAAAAAATGGCATCACATGGCCCAATAACGAAAAAGCGAAATTTTATAGCCTTCAATAGGGGCCAATGATGGAAACTAAAATCCTGGCAGCTGCAGCGCCCTCCTTCCCTTCTGCACCCGCTGTGCCCCCATAAAACAATCACAGCACAGCCACATGTGGGGGGTCTTTGTACTCAGGAGAAAATTGCAGACCAAATTGTATGGTGGGTTTTCTCTTTTTATATTTTGGAAATGTGTAATTTTAGGGCTTGAACGTAGAACGTAACAATATGACCATTCTAAATTTCACCTCCTTTTGATTCATTACTATGAAGATCTCAAGGGGTTACAATCTTCGTAAGCTGTTTTCTGATAGCTTGAGGGTGCAGATTTGAAATTGGGTTGGTTATATAGGGGGTTTTGATGCTAAATATGTTAAAATTTCATTCAAAACTGTCTTTATCCCCAAAATAGTCAATTCTGAAAATCCGGAAAAGCGATATTCTATTTGCAACCCGCTGTGACATCAAAATAAATTATCCAACACTTTCAAATATTATGAAAATAAAGTAGACAAATGGGAAGTTATTCAGTCAGCACTTATTTAGGTGGTAAATCGTCTGCCTAAAACGCATGATTTTGAATTTCGAAAATGGCAAATTTTTCCAAAAATTATCATATTTTTCTTTTTTTTTTGTTAAATAACGCAAAAACTTATCATCCAAAATTTACCACTAAAATGAAGAACAACATGTGGGAAAAACATCTCAGAATCCCTTTGATAAGTAACAGTGTTTCAAAAGTTATAACCGTAAATGAGAACGCACAGTCAGAATCCAAAAATCGATCGGGCTGAGCCTTAAGCTACAAAATGGCTCCGTCCTTAAGGGGTTAATGGTTTAGGTTTTGCCGCCTGCAACTGTATTTAATTATCTCCTTAAATTATTTTGAAGCACTGTGCACTAGCCTTTATTTGCAGCAGCTTTATTCTCCTTTTACATTTACATGAACATTTTATAAAGTGGGAAAAAAAACTGTTATGGAATGAATTGAAAGCCTGAGAAAATTGCACAAGTGTCTAAATTAAGCAGCGTTCAGGCTAAATAGCGAAGGTTGCATGCTGAATAAATGCTACACTGCACATAAAAGCCTGCAAACAAAAATGTTGTAAAACATATTTGTATGAAGAAATAATAGATGTTGCCAAACAAAAATAATTGGTTGGAGTCCATGAGGGATACTTTTCTCCAGAATTTCATTAAATAATGAGCTAGGCAAAGGAAATACTGTGGAGCTTTGGTGACTGATAATGCCTTGTTGCAAAGTGGGTATTGGGTTACCGTTTGGGAACTCGGTCTCCAAAGGTTCTACCATCAGTGCCCTGTATAACTGGCAAGTATAAATTATTACTACTAGAGGCTGTTATTCTAGTTTTGTTACCTGCAGATTTTTCTGTAAAACTTTTAATGTAAGGCAATATGGGTTGAAATTGCTTTAAATCTGTATAGCCACCATACATCGAACAAATAAACAGATTCCATTAGCAAATTTTCATTTCATTTCAACTATGGACTTTTGAATGTACAGGGATGAAATTAATTCTAAATCTGAATTCACATTAACATGCAACGCACTTATATTTTCTGAAATTGGCTGAATTGGTACTTTTAAGAAAGTTTGCCATATACTGGGACACCAGAAGTGGAGTTCAGCAGAGACCTAACAAACATCTGCACCGGAGAAGCAGGGGAGTAGGAAAGGAAATGTTTTGTTGGGAAACATATGTTGTTTTTTTATTCAATTTTAATACAGCATTTGTGTGGGGTTTCTAATTATGCTTTATGCTTTTAAACTACACAGGTTTTGTACCCAGTCCCAGTAGATAGTCTATTCTGATTCAATTGTTAGGTTAACATTTAACCTTATATTGTAATGTAATTTCATGTTTGCTGAATACCTAAACAGAATTGGTATGTTTATTATGCAAATAAGAATCAAAATGTTTATTATGCAAATAAGAATCAAAATGTTTATTATGCAAATGATAAACAGATGTAGCCTCTTTTCTCTTTCTTAGCAAATCCAAAACATACACAGCTTCTAGGCTTCCCTTTCACTTCTAAGATGCTTCTAAACTTTCTAGACTTTTCAATGGACATAAGTTTCAGACTCTTTGCTTTGGTACTTGAAATTTAGCTCCAGCGCCTCCTACAGTATTGATCATCTTTTTGATGTAAGTGCCTCAAAACTTTCAATGTACTGTATATGTTTTATTGTTTCTCAGAAGGAAGTGTCACAGTTTTCCCTCTTCCTTCCTATTCTTATACACAGTTAACATCCTGGAGGTTTTCTTAGTGTTTTTCTACAATACACTTTCACATTGGAGATGTTTCAAATAAATACATACTGTATAGGGGGAGATTTTTCACAGCTTGTATGTAAAAAAAACCTGCCTAGATTTTAGTCTATAACATTTAATAATGTATCAGGAGGCCAGAGCCTCTTGGTATATTCATCATGTTCAGGGAAATGTGTTAACATAATATGCTGGAACACCAGGTATTGTTAAATCTCACCCCATTATTTTTGTAGGGTACATAATGTTCTTTATCTCATCTTTCTGTATATTTAGAATTAAATTGTTTCTTATATTAAATGTGAAATTGGACACACAGACTAATTTAACTGCCTTGTGAGATCACAAAAAGAGTGATTCTTCCTAGTGCACAACTCTTGATACTGAAAACATTGGGAAGGGTATGGTCAATTCACAAAATAAAATTTGTAGTCACCTGAATATGTTTTGCTCATCAGAACAGAAATTGTGTTTTACTTATATTGAGACATAAAACGGAGAATGTTTTCGGTGCTTTTTGGAAGAAAACTGGCAACTGGGTGTTAAGAGTTGGAGGGGCTTTACAGCGTCAACAGTATTGAAAAGTATCAAATTATAAATAGGCACAGCCCCAACTGCAACCACTAAGCTATTTTTACTTTCCTTTAAGAAATAAAAAAGAAACTGTACTACATGGAATCATTAGAAAAAGTGATCCATAATTATGAAATGATTGGGAGTACAAGTATTTGCATTCCAGCATGTAAAAATATGTCTTAAACAAGAAGACTAAGTTAGTTGGGGCCATAAGAATATGGCCACTCTTTCCTTTTTTCCCCTCAAGTTCTAAAACCCAAACCTTTTTTATGTTTCCTTCTATGTCTCTAGTTGAGGGCAGTCTACCACCGATAATCTGGTGGTAGATGCCCTTTAAGAAAAGTTAAAAAACATGAGAGATTGGGGTCAATGATTCCAAAAGAAATGGAGTCACAAGAAATTAAGCATGAAATTCAGCGTTTGGAGAGTTTTGATGACTTTTCATAAGATGATTATATGACTGTCTGAATAAATGTTGATTTTTTAATATACATTCTTGATGGAATTTTAGGCAGGGTTTAGACAGTAAAAGGGATGTTCCAGAAACTGCTGTAATGACTGCTGGAATTTCTTTAAATTAAAAATCTTGCTTTTTCTTCATAAAAACTGGGATCAGTAAATGTACCATAGACCATAGTACAAAGAAATAGTCAAAATAAATTGATAATGAAATTTAGAGTTTGGCTGGTTACGCAGATATATGTGATTGTATGACTCCAGTATATTCATAAATGTTGATTTATTTGTTTAACAATAAATATACACATCCCCTGAAAATAAGACCTAGTGGACCTTAAGAAGAAAATATTAATATAATACACTGTTATTTTCAGGTAAACCATTAAAAAATGGGCCTAATTCCACCCAATGTATTTAAATCAAAGTTTCAGGCTCTCGTGCATGTCCTCCAGAACAACTGTAATATTGTAACAAAAGTGTTCTGCTTGGTATCTGGGTTGCACGAGACTAAGTTAAATAGGGTCAGTGATTGATTTTGACATTGGTCAATTCATTCATCAGAGCATCATATCATGCATACACAACCCTAGCCAGATATATTGATTGAGCAGTATTCAAACTGTCACAATTCATATGCGCCTAATCCCTGCCTGACGCGTTTCTACATGAACCACAATTCGGTTCAAGTGTCATCAGAGGCTATTTAGATATTAAGGCTTTAGGCAACATGGACTTTCTATTTGTTCAAACGTCCATGTCTGAACGTGTCGGCACTGTCAGACATGGACGTTTGAACAAATAGAAAGTCCATGTTGCCTTTGATTTAAATATATCGGGTGGAATTAGGCCCATTTTTTAATGGTATTAATAAAAATTGTTTTTAAGCGTTCTTTATATTCAGGCAGACTTATCTATTTTGAGGACGCAAACTCCTTATCAGTTATTTAGATTTTGATATTTTAAGGTAAACACAGTACCAAAACTTAACATTTCCTTCTCATTTTCAGACCATTAGCATAATAGCAGGACACTATGACCCCATATATGTGATCATAGAGTTGCTCTACATGATGTGAAGTTAATTATTTTAGTAATTTCCATATTGAGCTTCAAATAAAAGAAACCATGTTGCTTAATTTGCACAATCAATGAATATTTATGCATAGCATTAGGAATTTTGATCTATACTATAAACTGTTAGCTGTTAACTGTTAACTACTTGGAATCTGTCAGCAAATGTATCCTATTAATACAGATATAAAGTGTGCACTGCTGCCTTAGGCTAAGTTCACACTACCATTCACATCTACGATCCTTACAAAGGTAAAGAAAGTTGGTTTGACGTATCACTCAAAAATCCCATTGACATAATTTTTTTCTGTCCAAAAAATGCATGGATAACAGATACCCACCTAACTGGAACATAACAGATGATATAAAATGTGAGCATGTAAGTTAGGCAGGAAGTAGATGCAGTGTATGTGAGGCCATTGAGTCTGTGTAAATCATTATTTTTACCTTACTCCCCAAGTGCATCCTATGGTACTGCCACACAATCTTTCACAACTTTTGCACATTTCAAAGATGTGAGTTTCAACCTTTTCATCCCCATTCGGCTTGCGTAGTCGCCGTGATAATTTTTCTGCTCTGGGACCCAAAGCATTGAGAGTTTCTCGCCATTTTTTAGAAGTAAGATAATAGGGCATATTTACTTACCTGGTCCTGTCATGATCCCCGAGGTGCATTGTCCACCGAGGATGAAGTCCGTCACGATTCACTAATATGCTGCATGTGTCGCTTCCCTGCTGAGGTCCGCCGGAGTTCACCTTCTTCTTCCTGATGTATGTGAGTGCATGGCTTGCGACACAATTTGAATTTTAAATCCCGCGCTTAGTCCGAATCAGTCAGCAGCAATAGGAAAGAAACAATAAAGGTCCACAGCCTAAATAATAGAAAAGTTTCAAAATGCTACCAAAATGGGGGATATTTATGTCGACGTATGATATGCCCGCCGCTGCATATTCACAGCCGTATACATCAATAGGCTTTTTATTGTTTTTGGCAGGCTGCCGCGCAGCATTTATTCTATGCCAGGCCGGCGACTTTTCACATAAATCTGTTTAAAAATCAGTTTAAAAGATGTTGGCTGTGTCCCCTCCTAGTAGTAAGCAATGACTACATTTTAAACTTGTATTAGTACAGAAAATAAAATTGGGCGGAAATGACAAATCTTTGGCACACAGTTGTAAACAAAAACTGCTACAAACTTATAAAAAGATATGGTATAAAGTGTCAAAGACATCCCAAGACCCCCCAACATCATCTGATTCTGTTTTCTGGTTGTTTTTCATACTATGCTCATGTTTGTAAAGTAATAGTAAAATATTGAAATATTTTAATAGAAAATATTTCTTAAATAATGTACATATTCAGTTATTATTACATTAATAATTAAAATAAGATTGCTTTCAAATATAAGTTGCAATCCAAAAGTTGTTTAAAGGGTATCCGATGCATGGGTTACCATACCCATGCCAAGAACAGAACTGGATCTCGTCAACAAATCAGGAACAATTTTCTAATTACTTGTTTAAAAAGGTTCTTGGTCTTTTTTTATTATGAAGTGATCCAATTCTACTTTGGCACAGCTTTATGACTCCTTTCAGAAGTCTTGAAATTATGTAGCATCTTCAGATGAGGCTCAATATAGAATAAATGGTTAATATTTACTATGTATTGATAAGAAAATGAAGAAATAAATATTTTTAACAATATAAGTAAATATGCATTTCATATAATGTATGCTTATCTTACAATTTCAGAAGCATTACAGAACATCATGTGCACATGGTACCTTGCTTTTTGCCAGAGTTGGAAATCATCTTGATGGATTGCACAAGTCTTTTTGTAATTATTAGTAATTATAAGCGTGAAATGAGCCAAATCCTGTAATTGAAATCTGAATTCAAACCAACAGCAGTACCCCACCTCAGAGAACAAATACAACATCTTCAAATATGGATTTGCAGCAAGAGCAAGAGACCTCTGTAAACTATTCCTGAGGTTTTTAAGACAGGATTTTCCTGGCATTTTGAGAAAAACAACAATAAATGTATTAAATAACTAAGCCTATTTCTAAATTCATATTACATTTACTTTAACATTTGATTATTATGTTAAAGTGACATTTTATTTATTTTGTTTGGGAACATGATGCTGCTTTGTAAACAATGTCTGGTCGCTTCATTTCTTGTAACTTGCAATTCAATTTAAAGCAAATCTACCATCTGGAATCTACTTACACAAGTAGCTCCAAAGGCAAATTTCCCAGGGCACAGTGATCCTTGATCAGTTGTTTGTTCGTTTATTCATGGCCTCCTTTGTCCTTAAAAAAATACTTAAAAATATTCAGTGTTACGTGGTGTCACCATAGCCCCTATGCATTCCGGGAGAAATGGCTATTACACCCCCTCCCCGGATCTCTGCTTATATACCGCCTTCCGCATCCTCAATTACTTCAGAAGCCGGTTATATTGTAGATCACGTCACATTGGGCTTTCAAACATGGTTAATTGATTGTGGCAGTTAATGGCCGGTGTCTGCTTTATACAACAGTAGTCACCTGCCATTTAAGGAGAGGTCTCATAAGACATTGTGAGCTAAACCATGAGTGGTTGAACACAAATAAGAGTTGCAAATCTTTTACAGTATACTATATCTTCTCTCCTGTTTGTGGTTCAGAATAATTGTTATAAAAACTGACCATATGTCTAGTCTTACTTTGCAATGGGAAATTTTCAACAAACTTTACAGAAACTAGTTCAGTGATGTTTATCCATCACATCTTGTGCTCTTCACTAGATTTTATATGACATCAGACTTTGCCAGGGCATAAAATACATACTAGGCACATGTTCAGCATACATTATACATTTGCATTATATTCTAACTAAAAATTGGATTAAAAATTCCTAGTTTTAGGTATTTAAAATACAGCCAAGCATAACCATTCCAGACTGATCTGCTAGAACATCTGCCTCTGGCATTTATATGATCACTTTACAACTTCAACATCAGCTTTTTTCCTAAGATGAATAGATGCAAGATTATTATTTTAATAGTTGATACATTTTAAAATTTGAAATAGATAACAGCATCTTGGCTACATATATTTTTTCTTCAAAGATGTTTCCCAGTATAGGTTTATTGTCCAGGAACCTGTCCAGAGCAACCACAACCAGACTTTGCACAAGCTGTTAGACTAGGTAAGTGGTGGCGAACTAACCCTGTGATGATTCTTCAGGCTACGGCCTTGCCTACAGCAGATAAACCGCCCTGATAGGGGCGAACCCACTATCGGAACTTAGATTGGGAGTTGTCATAGGGCCACATCAGAGAGAGGAAGCATGATGGAACTGATTAGTAATTTTTTTAATCTAACCACAAAAGCTTTATTCACATTATTTTTAGGTCAATTCTTATCTAATGTTCGTAGAGAATTAGACAACAGAATTTCCTTCTTTATTTTCTTCACAGTATCGCAGATAGTCTTCATCTCACAGCTCAGAGACAACTAAAAGTCAAAGGGAAAAAACAAAGGGAAAAATGCAAAATACAAGTGACAAGAGGGTAATAAATAGAATTTTTTAATAAACACACAAAATAAATAATTCTGTTATTCCTTCTGCAATACTGGTTCAATCAAATATAAACATTGTGGGAATATGTTTTTATGTTTGATAAATGATGTCATACTATACTCTGTATGCTACATGTAGAACTCTGGATTGTTTTCTGTATTGCCCATCTACTCTGCTATAGCGCGATATGCCCCTCTTATTTTTTAGACTGGATTCAAGCTTTTTTGCCATGGGCATTCTTCTTCATTTTCAACATAAAAATACTGTACTTTTCCATATCAATGTATATTTGATTTCCTGTTTCCTGTAAAACTAAAAACCCAGGCTGACTTTTTACTTGAGCACAGTCAATTATATGTTGCATTCATTGTCCATATTCTTTTTCCATTGGTATGCAATCATGTAAAAATGCACACTAAATTATATTATTTTTAACATCTGTTTTTATTTCCTGATGTGTATATGGTGACATCTGCAGAGTTTACTGTGTGGGGCAGGGAAGAACAAAAGGGGGATTTATACACAAGCCTTGATAAGTTGACTGCACGGTTGCGAGACATATACTTCAGAAGCCTCTTTACGCATACAGTATATCCACTGAGATCAAAGCCACTTTCCAATGTGAAACGCTTTTTTGTCATTTTAAAAGTTAGTGGCGTCAGAATATGACAAAAAAATTTTGTACAGAAGGTTTTCTTTTTTAAAATCCTAAAAAAACTAGATAAATTTAGAATTCCCATGGTGATACTGACCCAAGAATACAAGGGAAGTGTGTCATTTGGACCGCAGAATGAAAGCCATAAATACAAAATGTTGCATTTGGAATTTATTTTCACTTTTAAATATTGATATTAGTATTAGTTACACAGAAAACAAGCCAAAATAAAGCTCTGTACATGGAAAAAAAATGTTAAAAAGTTATTGATTTTTGAGAATGGGGACTGAAAAAAGGAACAAAAAACGCTGCGGTCGTTTAGGGGTTAAACATTTTCTTGTTGAACCATAGCTTTATTTAATGTCAGGTTTCAATAACAATGTAGAGCCATGACACTGTTCTGTAAAAGAAATGGCTCTAAATACATAAACTGTCTCTTTCCATACACTGCTACGTTTTGTGTTTCTGTTGTTTTTCACCATGGGTGGAACATCTACTAACATCCATCAAATTCTCAAGTGATTCATTACTGAATCCTGAAAAGAAAAGAGCTCTGCTGGACAGGGCTTCACATATTTAACTTATTTTCAGCCAGGTCAGTTCACACTGAGATACATAATGCAATTCTTGACTATTGGTCAGTCTGTATTTTGAAATCAAAATCTATTGTTTTTTTGTTGTTGTTGTTGTCATGAACTATTATGCCACGAGTGCAGAATCCTTGTATTACATTGACATAGAGAGAGTGAAAGCAGCTGTCAACCTTAGCAATTACTCAGACAACTACTGTTATTGAGCATTGTAATAAAAGCATTGCAGCCCTAATGAGAAATCTACAGTCCAAGGCTACATGCACATAAATGTGTGCTTTTCATTGGCCACAAAAAACAGCCCATGTGAACTCTGCTCACGTGCTGATAGCAATAGAAAGGCTGCCTAACATAGGTAGGAATAGACAATATGTAGCCCAGGAAGTCACCTCACACAAGGTAGGCATAAAAACTACCACCATGCACTTGTGAAGAGGAAAAAAATAAGGTGCATATTTATTTTTTTTCTTAAATGTAACTGTAAAGTTACTTACAAAAATAGTTTTAGCACAGCTGGAGAGAACCTTTGACAACGATACCTGAATCATGCTCCTGGTTTCTTGCCAGCCTTAAATAGAGCCTGTTATCAGCCCATCTTATTATATCATATTCAGCTATTCCTGAAGTGGGTAACACTATCTGGGTGTGACATCAGCTAAGGGCACTGAGGCCAGAGCACTGAGGGCATTCACATGAATCAGGACAGCATGTTTGTTATTGGCTGACCTAAAGCATGTGATAAGTCAAATGCTGGTGACATCACTCAATGTCCTGTTTTCTTGCCCTTCTCTCCTACTGCCCCTCCCAACAAGCCTCCTCTTGTCTCCAGCTGTCCTGTATGGGTTCCCATGGTTACCAGAAAGCATAGCAAATGGCAATTAGCCTGAGGGGGAGAAGATAAAATCTCTGCTAGCAGCTAAACACCTGCAGATTAATTAGAGTACATTAGAGAATTGCTTATTTTTACTTATGGGGGAATTAATAATATACTTAGCAGCTCTAGGGGTTAATATGACTTATGGCTAGTGTGGGTGGCAATATCACTAATGGCTATTGTTGGGGACACTGTGACTAGGCTATTGTGGGAGACACTGTGATTATATTAGCTACTGTGGGAACACTGTGACTATAATGGCTACTGTCAGGGCACTGTAACCATATTGGCTACTGTTGAGTAGGAACTTAGAAGGAAATAGATTAGAGCGGCACTCGTTCATTGAAATCAGCGTGAATTCTTTATTGGTCCTGGATGAAAGCTACATATTCACAGACATAAAAAAGGCAGAAGCCATCTGTTGCGTTTCAGACCTTAGTGTGGTATATAATCATAGATAAAGCAGAGAAAAATGTGTTAGCAGATATATCGCATCTAACAAAATACAAAATACTATGCACCATATTTAAAATACTTACAGAATAAATTACTGCATATATGTCAATAATTTAAAAGCAGATCATTTCTGAAATTAAGACCTTTTGGAAAGATGCAATCTTTTGTAAGGATCCAGAATCCGTCACGGTTTAGCAACTTTCGCCTTAGATCAAATCCTCTACTGCTTGGTTAACTCTTTCTATACCCCTGAAACAAAAACCAGTTAGACATCTATTGTGTTGTTCCATGATATGTTTAACTGCATTGGCTGGATTCTTATGTTCTGGGTTCATAGCACTATTAATATGTTCCGTGTTGTCTATTTTGTTGTCAGTATATTTAACCCCTTAGTGACCGCCGTATCGGGTTTTTACGGCAGCCATTAAGGGAACTTCTTCTGACACGCTGCATTTTGACGCTGAAAGGGGTTGTAAAAGTGAGTCTAGCCAAGCTCCCATACATTCGTTAAGTACCCAAACTCCACAAGGAAAAATCCCCCCTATGCGCCCCATAATAGCAGGCATAGGTTCTATTAACAAAGGTATGGAAGCTTGGCTAGACTCACTTTTATAACCCATAGTCACAGGTTGCTTTGGTTATCTTTAGGACAGCAAGCAGTAGTATTACAACATACTACTTGGTGTTCACACTATTCTTGGCTTACATGCGACTTTGGAGCACTATACATGAGTATACCACATTCGTTAGTCCCCATAGCATTGTCTTATCATCTGGATAAATATTCCAACTATTCCACTGATCTGAAAATGTAAATGCTACAGTTTACATGTAATCTCTTATTATTTTCAGTACAACAAACTGTTCTTTTTACAAAAATTGGGGGCAGCGATGGGAGCTAATTTTTCCCCATCGCTTGCTAATATGAACACAAATATGAATATGAACTTCTGATACAAAAACCCATGATGCTATCAATAAATGAATACAACAAAACTCAAAGGCTTCAATCACAAAATGGAGCTTAAATAGTTAGCTGTTATGACAAAATGTTATGGGCTTTCCAAACTATGCAGAGTTATCTCCAGGATGGCTGCCACTACATACTACAACTCCCATGATCCCTCAGATCTCAGTAACAGCTACCCCCTATGATGCTCTTCTCCCAGTGATGGTCTAACAGACTGTCTTGCTCTGTTACCATAGTAATGATGTGTGTAACTGTCATCATTGTACATTGCCTCACTGAGATTACGTCTTGCCACAACACTGGCCATATAGGATGCACTGCAATCACAGCCTACAGCTAAACATAGCGATGATCAAATGACTTACCTAGACAGGTGCAGGACATGTGATGTAGACAAGTTACCAATGGCCATCTTCCGTCGTTTGTCTCCTTCAAAGGGACAAAGTCACAGGACTGACTAAAGGGCCAGTATCATTTTAATTCTCCAATACAGTGTATGTCCACAGCATTTTCTGCTAAGGGGGAATAAATTTTAAATAACAGCTGATTACATATTAGCTTGTATTTTAATGATCTAGTTAATTATGAATAATGCTTATTCATGAAATACCACTTTATGCCAGGATTGTTGTTCTTTATCAACTAGGAGAAGTATATCAGGTGTATTTGTTTAAATCCCCTAGTTGGGGTCTATGGTGGTTAAATTACATTAATTTTTTTTCAGAACCTCCCACTCACATTTCTTTTACTTCTGTTGAGTTGCAACAGTCCTTTAGAATATGCTACTCAAGACAGAGAACTACTCAACTCCCACAGTTTCATGTATCTTATAACATGCATATATCTTTCGCTACATATTAAATGTAATCTACCCAAATAAACATTTTTCACACAACCTTTGCTTTCTACATTACTCATCAGACAGAATGCTAAAGATGGGTGCATAGGAGTGGAGATCCACGGGTGTGCACCAGTTTTGCTAAAGAAAGGAAGAGAGACAAAAAGCGCAAGAGATTCAAGCGTATTTCTTTTGAGGAGAAGCTATATGGAGAAGAATGATTCTCACCTTGTCTAGATGAAAATCAAGCATGTAGCAGGTAAGTGTAGAAGAAAGAAGCTGCTGCCGGCGGGATTCCTAGTCCGGACATCTAGCAAATGACGGACTTGGCAAACAATGCGGAGATCCATGAGGTACTAGAGGTACTGTCCCGCTCCTGGAGGCGCTGCTGCTTGTGGTAAATGAGTGTATACACTCTAGTAAATGTAAACATTTTATTTGCAAACACTAAGCGTTTCGGCTCCCGGGCTGGAGCCTTCGTCAGGTTAGAGTTACCTACAAGTTTAAGATAAATTAGACTTAAATATACAAAGGGCTTGACGTCACTGATGAAGGTAATCGGAAGTGACGTCAAGGACATTGATAAAGATTGATTGTATGTACAGGAAAAAAAAAAAAAAAAAAAAATAATAGATATCTTTATATATATAAATATAAAGGAATAAATATATGGTTTAAAAAGAGAATAAAATGATAAACACATAATGTACTACAAACAAACATGAATAACAATAGTTAAGAATCAGCGTGATGAATGTAGAGTGTAATGCGGCGCACGAGAAGAGTGGCGCACGGAGGAAACGACAGTGGCGGTATATGTGAGGCGCGCACGATATCAGAGAACAGAGGTATATTGATTGCTGACACACCCGATGATGTGTGGTATGTTAAAAGTGGTTGCTGGAGGACTGAGAATGGTCACGAACGTGGTGAGTACGGCCATAATGCAACTTGGTGTGACAGTGTAAGGAAGCTTACTAAAGTAGAGGAGTGACAGTGAAAAGAGTGATGGATGTAAGTATTGGGAGGAAGTTTGTAAACTGTATTGATATATAGAAAATATTAGAAATATTAGTAAGACCTTATGGTGTTTCTAGACTTAGAAATAGGTCATAACTACAAACACCATTGTCACAACAACCATTTTAAAAAAGTCGCCAGCATAGGTATACCTTGATTTTAGAAGTGCCCATATGGCAAATGGCTCAAGAACATACCATTTAGCCAATTTGCCAGAATTCAAAAACTGCCCCTAACAGGATTATCAAGAACAAGCAAAAGTTTATTCTAGGTAATTTACGGAAAAAAAATTTCCTAAAAAACTCATTCAGACAGCCACCGACTTAATAAAGTAAGAAAGGAACCATGCCCCTTCAACAAAAAAAGACAGATGCAACAATTCTATATTTACATACATTTCGTTACTATCCTTTGACAAAGGTCACCACTGCCATAAGAAAAATCCTGCAAGAAAACTGGCACATTTTATTACAATACCCGATCCTCAAAAAAGAACTTCCACCTCAACCCCGGATCACATATAAGGAACGCTAGGTCGATTAAAATATATCTAGCTCCGAGTAGCATCGACAAGAACACTAATCGATCCAATTCTTCAGAACAAACTCCAGGCTCCTTCAAATGCAACAAACCAAGTGTCTATGTTGTAATTAATTGACAATGGGAACCAAACATTCAAATCTTCAAGTCCAGAGAATATTATTTTCTTGCAAAACAACACACTTACCTGTGCGACTCCTCGTATGTAGTGTACCTGATCACCTGCAAGTGTGGCCTCCAGTAGTAGGTCGCACTATTCAATCACTACGGATGCGTATGAATGGTCACTCGCTTCAAAACAAAGACAAGGCTTTCTACAACAAAGCCTATCAAAACATCTCCCCTATCACAATAATAAAATTTTCACACAGATTAAACTCATGGGATGAACAGATTGCAGAAGATCTGAATAACAGACATGAAAGATTAAATAAAAGAGAATCCTTCTGGATTACAAATCAAAACTCCAACCACGATGGACTAAATGAATCATCGAACACGTAAACCCTCTATCCCCTACTATCACACATTACTGACTAATACATTCTTCACACTATTTTCTATATATCAAATACAGTTTACAACCTTCCTCCCAATACTTACCATCATCACTCTTCTTCCTGTCACTTCCCCTCCACTTTATAGTGACGCTTCCCTCTCCTGCCATCGACACAAGTTTGCATATTGGCCGTACTCCCACCGTTCGTGACCATTCTCAGTCCCTCAGCAACCCTTTTAACATACACACTCATCGGGTTTGCTCAGCAACTCAATTACCTCCGTTCTCTGATATCCATGCGCCTCACATATACCGCCGCTGTCTCGTTTCCTCGTGCGCCACTCTTCTCGTGCGCCGCATACACTCTACTCCTCACGCTGAATTTTAACTATTGTTGTTCATGTTTTGTGTTACATTTATGTGTTTATCATTTTATTCTCTTTTAAACCATATATTTATTTCCTTTATATATATATATAATATATATAATATTTTTTTTTTTTTTTTTTTTCTCTGTACATACAATCAATCTTTATCAATGTTCTTGACGTTACTTCTGATTACCCGTCACCAGTGACTCAAGCCTTTGTATATTTAAGTGCTTAATGTCATCTTAAACTTGGATGTATACCTACTCCAACCTGACAAGGCTCCAGCCCGGAGCCGAACGCGTAGTGTTTGCAATAAATAGTTTTACTTTACTAGAGTGTATACACTCATTTACCAACAAGCACAGCGCCTCCAGGAGTCGGGACAGTACCTCTAGTACCTCGTGGATCTCCTACATTACTCATCAGATTGATGATCTCATCCCATAAACCAATCATGCCACCTCCAAGCACATTGTAACTATGTATCTATACATAGATACGGTAACAGCTGGCGACTATTTCATACAGCTCTATGTTATTTTTTTTATCTAACCGGACCTCTAAATGTTCTTTATGATTCTATTCCTTTCCCAAATATTCAAGATAACTGCTTTCACTTGTCCTTCATTTCACTCACTGGCACAAATCCCGCAGATCCTCCGTATAAGACTAGCCCAACCGTTCAGAACCGGCACTAATGCGTTTGGTTCCCTCCTATTGATATCCACCATTCCACCGTTCCACAAAGGACCACTGGAAGAAACACGCACACAATACGTGTAGAATATCTGAGTAAATGGTAATTTAAATAAAGTAAGAATCTACTCTCACAAACTTGATTAAAAATGTGCATATACATAGAAGGACACAGCCTCAGCACTCCACAGATCGTACAGGCCGACCTGGGTTTCGCCAGAACATCGCTTTCCCTTACGGGCATTTGCTGGTGATCTACTACCTCGTCGCTTCTAATTGAATAAATTAAACTGCCATAATCCTCAAAAACACACACAATCGCAAATACTTAAATAACAACATGACCTAATTTAAATGAATACAGTTACATATTCTAAACGTAACTTTATTTGCACGTTTTGTTTTGTCTGGAATAAGCCATAGAATTCATTTACTTCCCCGGTCTCATCCATATTACATGGGTGGATCCATATAACGCATCCTCCCATATTCTCATTCAAAAAAACTCTTAGTGGCCCTAACTCTCTACAAGTATTTCAAACACACACCTTCACTTCACTTATGGAGTTGCTCTACTACTTGACACACCTCTATGACATATATTTTCTCAACCATAGATGGTTCCGAATTTTGACCATCAATTTCTGTGCACCTTGTTTTATTTTGGGCCAATCCGAGATTTTAAAGAACTACACCTTATCCCACAATGGGTCTCCTCCAATTCCTAGCACCTTTCGGCAGTACCTCAGTCAACCCACAGATACGTAAATCATTCAACAATCTCCGACATCCATCAAACCTCCTATCAACGTAAGTTTTGTATTATTCATCAATACCTGTAAGGGAAACTGTATATCTTTATATGCAGACAATTCTCCCGATCCCCCCATAAATACAGATTGAACTAGCTGTTCACAATAACATTTTCATAAGGTTCTAATTGTAGCTCATTGTTTGTAAACCCCATAATTTGTATATAGTGTTTGCACACCAAATGGTCCCTTAGCAGAGAATATCATGATTAGTGCCATTATTGAACAACTGTTTTATCCAATGTAACTCAAGATAAAAAGGAAAACATACACGTACCCTCGCCTTATTGGTATCTAAGAGCTCTAAACAACGATTGTCGTGTCATATTTAACCCACCAATCCTCTTCTGCGTTATATGTTACCTATCAACATGATCACACAACCACCAAATACATGCTCTATTACGTGTTCTATTAATCAACACCAAATTTAGTAAACCATAAAAGAAACATCTAATATGTGTGTGTCGTATATAGTGATTAATTTGAGATTTTTGATTTCCACAATAAATATTCCTAGTGTGCTTATTAACTAAGTGAACATAAGCATTTAACATTTAATGCAATGTGAAAAAACGAAACTGTATATATTCTTCTAGACTCGTGATGTTCATAATTTTTTAATCCTTTTTAGTCTGCTTGGTGTAAATGTGTCTATTTGTGTTATCCATATCCCCCCCTTTTATTTAATTTTGTGTTATTTGTTCCCCTCGCTAATGTGCCCTAATTTTTTCTATAGTGCGTAAAATAAATTCCTTGTGGGTTTGAAATTAATGATATTTTCTTTGAAATGTGCTGAAAACCTATGGTTGGTGATGCCTTTTTTAATATTGCGACATGTTCTTCAACCCTAGTTTTAATCTTACGGCCAGTTTCTAATACCCACAATACTGTATCCCATACCACAGGGCAGACAATAAGACACTATGTTAGTGGTATTACAGTTCATATTTTCTTTTTGTGCTATCTTTCTGTCCATTATATTCTATATTCTCCTTACTTGATTTTGGTTCCATTCTAGTTTCTTTACACACTTTCAACATTTACAGTGTGTAAATTTGCCTTCTAATTTGTTTTGAGGAGGGATAACTTCATTCTTTTCACATAATTTCTAGTCAATATGTCCCCCCTAAGGGAAGGGTGCTGTACAAAAAACTGCTGAGTTTTTTTTTTTAACACCAGCTTTTCACCTATTGTCGGATCACTTTTCAATAATGTGCCAATGTTTTGTATTATAGTTTTGCACTTTTAATGCCCTCCCTGGAGTAGGTTGTAACAAAAGGGGATTGATCTTATCTCCATTCACAATTTCCTTTTTCTTCGCTCCTCGTTCTTTAAAAAGTCTTCCGGGTAACCCTGTTCCCCTAAATCTTTTGTTTGAAACCATCTGATTTTGTAACTCCACATATTCCTCCATTCATACAATTTTTTTTCAATTCTTTTAATTTGACCCCTAGGGATGTTGTTTTATACCCATGGTCTGTGGTGACAGCTATCAAACTGGATTAAAGCTGTTAACACAACAGGTTTAAAATAATTCCTGCTTTTTTCTTGTCCCTTCACAGAAAAGTTCTAAATCCAAAAAATGGATATTAGTAGCCCTCTTCTCATATGTAAATTTTAGGTTGCAATCATTATTATTCATATATTTAATAAAATCCCCCAGCTGTTTACAGGTACTCTCCAAATTATCACACTGCACGATCATCAATGTAGCGTTAAATAATAACAAGTTGTCCTATATTTATTGTTGGGTCCAAAACTCTTCCTCCCTTTTTCCATGTTACAAGTTGGGCGAACGAAGGAGAAACTCTGAGCTCCCTAGCCGTCCGCCAACATGTACATAGAAATGTTCATCATACCAGAGTAATTGTCTGCAGGCAGAACTTGATCGACTGCAAAAAAATATCTTTTCTTCCATCCAATCTCCCTGATGTTTTCTAATTTCTTTTATTGTGCCATAACACCTTTGTTGTTGGGGAATCGATGTATATAAGGCTGATACATCGCATGACACAATATAATATTATTACACTTCCTATATCTATTTCTTTTAGAATATCTATTAAGTGTTGGGAGTACTAAAAGACAGAGCTCTATATTAGTGATGCACTGATGGCTGAAACCATTGTGCTAGTATGCTTTACCTCTTGTTTTCATCTTTATTCCTCATGGATTTACTCTCTTGTGGAGTCCTTTTTGATTCACAATTGTCTGTAGTTGAATTTTCCCTTTAGCCCGGGAGAATGCAAGTGAACATTTTGGCTTATCCAATGAAGTGTAAACCATGAAGTTTGGTAACTAATAACGATCTATGATTAGAAGGATCACATAGTCATTTGCTAGCTGATGATATGTTTATGTATCAATAAAACAACTAATTTACTTTGGTGTTTTTGAAGTTTTTGTTTATTACAACTGCAACTGAGGAGTAACTATTACGATAGCAACTTCCAACTCTCATCCTCATATTTGACAGATTTTCAATAGTCCCATTGAATAAACCAGCTGTAATTACGGAATGAATATGTTATTACGATGGATATCTCGTGACCTAACAAAGTGCTTGTTAATGTCCACACAAATTGTTTTATAGATGTCAGCTTTGTGATACATCTAAATGGCGTGTAAAAAAGCTGTAATAGTGTTTGTAATGGCAATAGGCTTCCAGTCCCCTTCAAGATGGCGGATTGTTCCCAATTGATTGTACAGAAACGGCACATTTAATGAATAATGACTTAAGCAGAAAAGCCTAGTCACCACCCTGCTAATAGCTGTGTCTAAAGCATGCGCTTAGGTAACATATTATTATGGTTATTATTTTCTTAGTGTTATTCTTTTTATTTGCCAAAATCCTATTCATAGGCTTTACATTATGCTGTGTTGGAGAATATATAAGGGAAACTTCGGCCTGTAAAAAATCTGCAGCAATTTTTCATTTTAGAAGGGCAACTCTAATCACATTAGTGCCTAATGATTTGTAACAGGATATTTAGATTATTAATAACTATTATTCTATTACAAAATTTTATATTTTATTACCTGTGAATTTCATAAAAAAAGCAAAAATCGTCTATGAATTGCCTTAATATTATAAACATGCAGTACCCTACTCTTGTATTTTCGGCCTATAAGGCGCACCCAAAATTCCTTTAATTTTCTCAGAAATCAAAGTGCGCCTTATATGTGCCGGTGCGCCTTACATATGAACCGAGATGTTCTTAGCATCCATTTATTAGAGTGTGTGTGCCTTATAGTCCGGTGCGCCTTATAGGCCGAAAATACGGTACTGGAACCTTGTGATCATGCTGGGTTTTTTTGTTTTTTGTTTCTAATGCAGTTTTACCTGCAGTAACCTATACAATATTTAGACAGCTGATTATATTGTTCCTATTCTATGTGGCAAGAATAAAATATATATTTAGAGAGCATGAACCTGGAAACCTATCTTTGTGTCTTATTTTCTTTAAAAATGTATACAATTATCACAAATTTTTTCATACACTAATAGTACAAATAGCACAAGAAACTTTGCTATTTATCACATATCATAGGAAATGCCTTGTTGTCCATTCTCCTAAATAGAAGTTTCTATGGAGTTCTCTTAATTTTATTATTGTCAACCCAATCCAAGAATGTATCTAGTTTCAATAATTTTAAGCTATGATCACTTCTAGAAGGCCCAAACTACGATTCAGAAATACAATCATTACTGGGACCCTATGGAGTAAAATCAACAGCATAGTTTAGAAAGGGTAATCTTTTGCAGGATGCCTCTACATGAACTTGTTTTAGTGTGAGCGGACCCGAACCACAAAGGAGTTCCCTAGGAAAACCCCAACTCCATTAGACGTTCACAGCTGGGCTCGATTTAGGCCCAAATCCCCACCATTCTCTATATTGTGATTGGTGCCAGAACCACTGGCATTTAAATAACCAGCAGCATTTACAACACTAGGATGTAGTCAGGCAAAGGGCACTGGCCAGTTTGGGGGAAGTGTCTCACTTCCCCGAAGTGCATCATTCGGGAAGAACAACCGCTCCTATAAGAGTGTACTTTCAGTGCTTGGCAGCACGTGTGGTCACAATAGTTTTTAAAGCTGCTAATGACATGACTTTGTTACTTTTTTATATAATGGTACTTTTGGCTATTTTTATTTTAAATATCTTATCAATAAATCAAAGTTTATTTGTGCAACTATTATTCCAACTCATACACTGTGGCATGTATTGTGCCTTCTGAATACTGTCTTTGGGGCATTTCCAAGCAGCGAATTAGCACAGAGGCTGTCAAAACACAATGTGTGTTATTTAACCCCTTGTCCACTGATAGCTTTTCTTTTCTTTTGTTTGTGATTTTTTGCTCCCAAAGCCTTGACCTTTATATATATATTTTTCGTTTTACCAGAGTGGATGAGGGTACTCTTTGCATATCTTAATATTAGTTACTATTTGTATTTCCTGGTAATATCATCTTTGAATGGAATTAAAAATAAATGAATATTATCATAAATATTTTAAGTTTGCTGGGTCCCAAAATGCCCAATTCTCTTTAAACTATATATGGATTATTACACGTGATGAACCTAGTAATGTTCTTCAAACTCAACATTCTTTTTCGCTACTTTTTATTGTTTGCCAACATCAATATATATTAAATATAAATGGTTCAAAAAGTTGCACTTTTCCCCAAATATGGTAGCATTGAAAACACAGTCTTGTACCACAGAGAATAAACGTTATGTGGCATTTAGATGGTAGCGTATATGTTTCAGCATTTTTTTCCTCTAAGAGTTCCTTATTTATTTTTTTATAGGTGTTAACACTAGAGATGAAGTTCTGTGATTTATGCACTATATATTTAAACGCCACCATTTATTATGTCCATAATTTAATTGGACAACATTGGCATTTTGACAGTGTGACCCACGATATGATGGGCTAGATAGGCTACAACCATTTGTTTTCCAATTAGTTGACGCCTTGACACTTATTTAGGAAATATTGAGATAAGGTGCATGGGCTAGGCAGTGCATGCGGCAAGCATGGCGGTCAGGCCTTAATGAGAGTTGCATCCGCGACGTATTCCGGACTTAATGGACGTACAGCTCAGGCTGTCACTGACGCATGGGTG
This sequence comes from Engystomops pustulosus, assembly GCA_019512145.1. Classification (NCBI taxonomy): domain Eukaryota; kingdom Metazoa; phylum Chordata; class Amphibia; order Anura; family Leptodactylidae; genus Engystomops; species Engystomops pustulosus. The sequence continues at coordinate 62,416,177 of CM033641.1, read as the reverse complement.
TGCTGAGGAACCAGGAGGACGTGATTGGGGCAAGAAGCTTCTTGGATAAGATGATTTTCTAATGTGAAGCAATGGCACTTAAGGTTGTAGACGGGGGTGATATGATTTAGAGAGGAGTCGATAACCCATTGGGTGTTGCGACTGTAGGGACGGAGCACATTCCTAACGTAGCTGGCTGAAGGGAGCACAACACCTACTCCTGACAAACTGAGCCTGACATAAACCAAAGCTCTCTTTTGATAAAGGTGGATGACAATGTGGATAGGATGTGGGTTGCTGCCATGAGAGAGAGATGAAGGATGCGACTTACATCCTCCTATTTGAAGAGATGGCGCGACAGAGGGGATAGACATCCATGATTGCACTGGTTCGGGGTGGTTGCTTTAGTGAGTTTTTTTTTTTATTATTCTGATAGTGTGTGGTGGTTATGATGTCATTCTTTCTACCATCGGTGTATGTCCCCTTATTGATCACTGTTACACATTTTTGCTGGAGGCATTTTATAATGTGTGTTTTTTATTGTTGTGTTGTGTGTCTGCTCCTTTTCCTCCGCACTTCCCGGGCCCTGTGTCTCGCGTCACTCCCGTACTTTTTTTTTCGATTTTTTTATATTGAGCTTTATTAGTTCCTCATTGTTTATTCTTTGTTTTGTGATGTTGGGCGTCTTCTAGGATTTTGGAGGATTGTTGTTTGGGTATCGTAGGAGTTTTGGTTTGTTTTGAGGGCGAGTATATCTATGGGGTCTGGTTTGTATAAAGAGGGGGATTACGTGTGGGAGGGGGTGTGTATGAGGTGGGTTGGTTTTTTACCCACCCCTAATCGGTACCTTTACCTTACAGACCGCAAATGGGTGACACATCGTATCCGTACGTCAGAATCATGACTCTTTTGTTTTTCTTTCCCTAGGGCTCAAGGGAGGCCAAGTCCATTGCTCCTTTACGCGGGGGTTAGGTCTTCTTTTTGCTTCCCACCCCTGTGCCCTGCCCTATCTACCCTACCTCGCCTTTCCGAAGACCTATAGACCCATTTGTCAGTTCCCTTCATGACCGGTTCTCCTTTCGACTGTGAAACCCTCTATGTGTTTTCTGAAAGGGCGAAGGAGGCCCTAGAACCACTCGCTCGTTCCTCCATCGCTGGAACCCCCCCCGAACACCTAAAAAATAAAGCCCCCTGAAATAAATCCTTAAAATATTTTCTTCCCCCACTTACTTATTGGTCAGATACTAAAAAAAAAAATAATATACTCATCTTCCAATTGTCACTCGACAGGTTCCTTTTGCGCATTGGCCTGGCGCTAAACTGGAAGCTTGGGGCCGCTGGCCCACACATTAAGCAAGAAGACAAGAGTTGTCCAGAAGGTTGAGTACTCAGTTTATTCCAGTTTATTCAGTTTTTATATTTTTTTATAAAAAATAATGTGCTACAGGGACTGGCCTATATACTTACAAGGAAAGGATGGCTATTTATCTACAAGGAAGGCCTAACTATATACTACAAGGGGGATGGCTGACTATATATAATACTACGTAATGGGCGGTGACTGGCTATATATTTTACAGGGGGCCTGGCTATAAAAACTACTGGGATTTGGCTGGCCTATATCAACTTGGAACTGGGGGGCTGGCTATAAAAAACTTACTGGGGTTTGTCTATAATACTACTTTCGGCCGGGCAGGCCCTGGCAATATACTTGTCTGGAGGGCTGTGACCAATGAAAATTTCCCAACCCTAGGCCTTTATACTTCAGTCAATAATGTTTTTATTAATTTTTTTTTACTTTTACAGTTTTTTGGGTGAGTTAAAATTATGGTAACCGCTGCTCCGGCTTATACTTTAGTATTACAGATGTTTAAATTAACAGATATAGTTGTGGTTAAAGCCAATCAGGATAACCCGGTTTTGGTAGTGGTTGGGTAATTGCAAATTTCCAGATGGGGAAAGCCCCCCTTTTTGTGGTTCCATAAATCCCATTACCACAACCTTTAATCAAGAGCCCTTGTCCAACCAGTTTGCAATATCTGCCATAGTGAATATAATCTTTTTTTAAGGTTTTCAATGTCATTATTTTTTTCGAACAAACAACCTGAAGCTTCTTAAAAACACAATGTATTAACTGCTGCCTCACAAGTCTCAATTAAAATGTAAACCGCATTTTTTTAAAGGGTTTTTATTAGAATATACAATAAAAGATAATCTATTTTGAGCTGTTGTTTTCACATGCAAGTCCATATCCTTGGCAGAACGCTTGGCTGGAAGTCTGGCAAAGCAAAACAAACACATCTAAACATCTCAAGTGGTGGAAGGAAAAAAATAGATAAAGAATCCCAACTGTGGAGCACTCCATGGTCTTAGAAGCCACTTGTTAGAAAGATGGGTTTTTCAAATTTTAATGATCACCAATTTATTCACATGATATCAAGCCTAGGCTGTTGTATATCTAATAAAAGAGGAAGGAGTAAACTATCATGCCATTTTTATTTTTCAATTGCTGGATGGGATTTCATTGCAGTGGGTGGAACCTACAAGTGAGCAGGCCAATGACAATGTTAAACACCCATTTTATTTTTATATTGGGATGTTTCGTTTGAGATATAACCAAATTAATTGCATATGTTCAAGAACTTTTGAAGCACACGTTTTATTTGAAAAATAGCAATAATTTTTTTGAGAATGTGTTTTCTTACAAACTTCCAAATTTACTACTTACACTTCAAGGCCACTACCTTTTTTTTCAATGAATATTACTAACTATTGCTTATAATATAGCAAAGCCCCAAGATAGTTTTTAAACAATAAAATTATATTATTATTTTTTTTTCAACATTTATCCCTTTTTACGGACATGTAAATTTAGAGGAGGAACAGGTAACCTTTGTTTATAGCTGTTCTAAAAATAGATTTCGGGCCCAATATAAACAGTTTACTCCACACCAATATAAATCATTTCATCATATTTAGTAAAAAGTATTTTACAAGGCTGGTATGTCATAAAGTTGTGAAAGCCTGTACCCTGTGAAAACAGTGTTCTCAATAGATAAACCTAAAAAAAAGGAAAAAGGACCCTCCAAGTTATGAAACAGGATCGTAAATATTATCGTCTTTTTTCGATTTATTTTTTCCTCCTCTCTTAAAACATACACACTTTTTTGTGTGATGGCAAAAGGAATTTTTGGAGTTAGCAATTGGACTGAAGCTCTAGCCTACGCGTTTTTCGATAAAATTTCTTAATTGTGGAAAACAGAAAAAATAAAGCCTGGAAGACGAGTAATTTTTTAAAAGTTCTCTTTTATGTTTTTTTTTTTTTCTTGTTATTTTTTTTTTTTTTTCTTTATTTTTTCTTTTGCTCTTTTTTTTTTTTTTTTTTTTTTTTTTTTTCTTTTCCTTTACCACCTGTGATTTACCCTGCCAGCCCCGGGGGGTCCCTTCCGTCGAGCCCTGGTGAAACGGCATATATCCGATACAGGTGAACTGACTATTTTGCTTTTTTAAAAAATGGTGAGTACTTTACCTTCTTTTTTTTGCTTCTAACTCTTGGACTTTAAAGTGGAAACCTATCACCCCACAGCACTCCCCCCCAGAAAACTACAAACACAGTAGAGCCATATTTACTAAGGGGTCCACGGGCCGGCCCGCGATTCCTGTTTGGGTTGCCCGAAATATCATCTTCCCTTTGTTTATTTTGTGGCCGGGTTTTTTTGGCGCACGTTGATCGGATTTGTGGCGCATCGGCCTCTCTGCATTGCGACATCCAAATCGCGGGGGCATTGCCGTACGGACAAACCGCGGGAATTTTTCAAAAAACAAAATTTGTTGTCAACCAAAGATCAAGCAGACGGAAGAGGTAACTCCGGTGGACCGCCCCTCAGCGGGGAAATGACACATGCAAGGAAAATTTAAGACGCAAACGTCTTAGTGGCGCATGGCCTCGTTGAACAGCGCACAGCCGGGGATTCTCGACACGACCCCGGGTAAGTAAAATGTGCCCCAGTATCTTTTAGATTTTCTTTATATATGTTTTGGAGCCCTTATTCCATCGGGGATTAGAGTCAGTTTTTCTCTTCTAAAAAAATATCCAGTTATTGTGGCCCTCGTTACAAAAGATCCCACTCATAATGTATGGGGAGCTCCAGAATACAGTCAAGCTAACCCCCCCACCTCCTAACTTTATGCTGACACCTGCTAAGCCCCTGGACCCTCCTCATGACTGAGGAGAAGAGCTTTGAAGAGAATGTTTTTTGGTGTTGAATACATTTTTTGAGATAATTCCTAGGGATGGGTGAATGAGGACTTTTGAGAGAGATAGTTGTTGTGTAACTCATGTATAGAATCTCCCGAGGGACTGGAATGAAGAAGGGCTGATTTTCTCCCTTCAGTAACCTCACACCTCTGTTCCCACTTTTTTTACTCTCTTCCTCTATTTTCCTATAAATTGAGCATGATGTGAAAAGCCTTCTAAATTTCAACCCCATCGACATATATGACAGGGCCTAAAGATTTCACTCTTTCATTACTAAATAATATTATTGTCACTGGTAATTTATTCCGTTCTCAAGGAAATAGGGGTTCTGTCTAGTCCTTTCTTTGTAATTTATTATCTTATCTATCGGTTTGTCTGTTGTGGGAGTACAGGATATGTTTAATAAATGAAACAAGAAGAATGATTTTAAGTGTTACTTGTATTTCAAAAACTAAGATGTCAGTTGACTGCTCATAATGCTGGCACTAAAATGGGAACATTCCATAGTAAGGAGCAGAGACCTACAAGCAGGAGACACGCCCCCACATCTCGTCTTCCCTGTTCTCGGCTGATTACCCTCAATGACCTCCTGCTTTCAAGCAATGTCATCATGGTGTTACGGAGACAGCCCTTAAATAATGTGGTGACCTAACCCCTACACTCTTAAGTCTCTCCCCCCCTCTCTCCTCCCTCAGCTTTTCCCTTACAACAACTTTGTATATAAACAACATATTTCCTCACAGACAGAAACTGCAGACCCCACCTTCCCCCAATCAACCTGACACAAAGAATGGCAGGATTAGACCTCCACTTCTGCAAGCTGTGGTGCCCTCAGTGTGTGTGACTGTGCCCGCCTAGATGTGCTGTGCCAGATTTTTTACCCACCACTTAAGATAGGTTAGTACATAAGAATTCGATCTATATGAGAGTAGATAGAGAGCTCGATTAGCTATCGATCCATAAGCTAACATACGATATGAGAGATAGATCGATATTAGATAGATATTAGTAGATAGCTTCTGGTGGTCATTGGTCAGCCAGCAGGTGCTTGTGAATGAAGGTGGACAAGGAGGCAGGCTCCGCCCTCCAATCTTTTGCTGATGTATTTGTTTTTTTGAGAGCCTGGTAACCCTGGTTTGCTATGGGCCAAAAGAGGTACCAAATTAGGACCGAGAGGCAAAATACTTTGGAGGAATGATTCCCAGGGGACACCTGGGCGAGAATTAATGTTTTTTTTATATTATTTTAATTTATTTTTTTTTTTTTTTTTTTTTTTGCTCAGAATGACAAGTTTTAAGAACTTCTTTTTAAAAAAGAAAATATTTCACACTTTCTGTGATTCTGAATAGTTGAGAGGTTTTATTGTAGCCGAGATATAGGTAGGTGGCTTAATCGAATTAAAATGAAGGAAGAAATGCTGCAATTATTAACTTTGTTCATATTCTTTTTTAGGTTTAGACCGAGAACAATAAAAACCCCAAACAATTATGCCTTATAGATATTCATTACAAAGCACACTAATGCTTTATTTTTCCCAGATTACTGATGCCTTCTTAATCACCATATTTGAAAAGGTATATTTAAGAAGCCACAATCTTGTAATTGTAAAAGGCATTAAAAAAAAATGCTTGAAAATGGCAAAGAAATTTACCCTTTCCAATAATGCTTTAAATCAATTATTCTGGGCTATAAAAAAAACTTTGCAGAGGTTCAGTTTAATGAGTGAAGAAGGAAAAAAAATCAATTCCAATTTGGCACATTTCAAAACAGTCTAAAACTGCAAATTTTTTTTTGGTTCGAACACAATTGATTTTCCACAATAAAGCAATCAATTAAGTGTTAAAGAGCATTCCACAAAAGAGTGCAATATCATTCAGAGTTGTTGTAAAAGTTCAAAGGGTTTCCATTCTAACCACATTAAAAATTATTTAATCAGAAAATGGCTGATAAGGGCAGTATAATTGGAAGCACTGAGCTATGTTAATGACATATTTTCCATCATGCAACATTAGTCATATCGACTTTGAATTCTTTTTTTAATAGGATCATGATTTATTTAGTATTTCCCTTTTTAAAAAAAAATGTAATAAAAGCCTAAAAGCATTGCACAGGCTGTTGTGCCGACTGAGGATAAAACCATCTACAAAAAAGGCCATTTTGCAATGAACACATTGCCCAAATTGCAATGCCCTACTGATGCAAACTATTTTATTTAGCTTAGAAGCACTCATGCATAGGAATTGCTAACCAGGGGTCCTAGAATTTTTTTTTTTTGCCAAAAATAGATACAACTGCACATTCTGCATGTTAATAAAGCTTTATTATTAAAGAACACAACCAACAGAACTCCTAGATGGTATTGGTTGCCGGTGCAGTTAGTTTAGGCAAAACTTTTGAATCTCATTCTCTCATTTCTTCGTCTCTCTAATCTCTTCTCCTTCTCTTTTGCTTTTTGTGCTGTTCCAATGTTTCTAATGGAAACAACGACTCTGTAGTTCAAAGAACTTTATTTCTTTGTCTTTTTCTTTTTCTTTCCTTGCAGAACTGAGATGAGAATTTACCAACCCCAAAAAAAAAAAACAAAACAAAAAAGGAATTCTAATATGTGACACTTTCATTTGCCTTTTTCAGAAGCAATCTGAAAAACAACATGAGAAGTCTCAAATGAAATGGGCAAATTGGACTATATCTATGTGCAAACTTTCTACTTCTTGACTTCTTCTGCAATCAACTAGTGATCAATCATGGTTAGAAATTTTCAATACACAACCTGTTTTAATTAAATAAATAATTGGGTTCGAAAAAATGAAATTAAAATGTAACCACCTGGCCTTATAATCTAAACGGCATTGGAGCCTAACAAAGCTTTGTTGTTCACAATGCAACACCAAATGAAATCTTTGCCTATTCGCTCAAATGTTCATTTTTTTGAAAATGAGTTTTTTCGTTGAAATTTATCAGTTTTTAAAATACCCCAATTAACATTTAACCTTTACTTTAAAATTATAATTTTAACCCCATATTAACAAATTACACATTTAAAAAATATAATTACAGTTTTATTTAAAACCGCCCCTGGGTACTACTTTTGCGCAAATGATTAGGGGGAACAATCCGATATTCTGTATTACTTGCCCTGCAGGAGGAGAGTGGGGGAGCAGCCACAATAATTGGGAATTTCGGATTTTGCAGTTGCTATAGTGTTCTAAATGTATCCCCCCCTTCTGACTCAGCTATTAAATATGAAATGGTGCTTAAAATTAAATTGTCAACGCTTCAGACGCATTGGAGAAAAGAAACTTTTTTGTGCCACAAATTAATTATTTAAAAAAAAAAACGCATATAATTAGGAAACCATATAATTTAAAATAAACCATAACTTTTTTTTCTTTTCGTTTTCTTTCCCTTTTTCTGTCTGGTTTGCCAAGAGTAGTTAATATTTATGTCCTAAATGGAACTTTTGTATCTTTGATCCCAATACTACTCTACTCTGAAATTTTTATTGTAAAATGAAAATCAAATTCCCAAAAGCAAAAAGATTTATTAGTAAAGTCAGGAGGGAAATTGTTTTGGAGCAGTGTTCTGTGTACTACGTTGAGAGGTAACTGAGTTGTATGTTATTTTTTTTGTTTTTATTTCAATCAATCAAGCAGAGATGGGGGAAGATTTATTTAGAGTCGAGAAGGAGAACTGTTTCTAGTTTGCCCCATGACAACGCAATCAGAGCTCAGGTTTCATTTTATAATACGGCTGGTGGGAAACGAAAGTTGAGCTGGGTCATTGAATTTGCTAATGTGTCATCCTAGAACAGTTTCTGCTCTCTGAGCAATGAATTTAAGAGAAAAAAAACATTTATTACAAAAACTAAGGGACAGGACAAAAACCAAGGTGTCAGATAACAGGAAATACAGATTAATACCCTAAAGGTTTCAGAGCAGCGAGGTGGAATGGCATGGCCATACACAATCCCACAGCTGCTGGCAGGGTGGCACAGACATTCAACAGAGAGTCCCAGAGCTGCTGTGCAGGCATGACATGGATAAAAGTTCCTCAGATTTTTTGTTTGGCTGATGGCCAATGGATCCAGAGTCTCAGAGCCTGCTGGGCAGGATGGCATGGTTACAGATCCCGCAGACTGCTGGCTGAATGGCAATGGAATAATAGAAGTCCAACAGCTGCTGGCTGGATGGCAGCATGGGATATAGGTTTCCAACAGCACATGCTGGCTGGTGGCATGGATATAAGATTCCAACACAGCAGAGTTCCAGAGCTGGCCAGCTTGATTTTATTATGGATACAGAGTCCAAGAGCTGCTGGTGAGATGGCTGGATTCATAGTCCCCAGATATGCTGGTGAGAGGAGGGCATGTATAGCAAAGTTCCCGAGAAGTTGGTTGGATGGCCCATTTGATATAAGAGTCCCAAAGTGTTGGCATGGTAGATTACAATGGATCAGAGTCCCAGAGCTGCTGGCAGGATATCACAGGAATACCAAGTCCCAGACTTGGCCAGGGATGGCATGGATATGCAAGTCCCAATAATTTCTTGTCATATGACAATGTGAACAGAGTCCCAGAGCCTCTGGAGAGATGAATGGATACAGAGTCCCCAACGTTGCTGGCAGGAATGCCCGATGGATAATAGATCCCGAGTTGCTGACTGGATGGCAAATGATACAGAGCTCCCACAGATCTGAAGCTGCTGGAGAGAAAAAAAATGGCATGATAACAGATTCCAGAGGCCTGCTGGAGAGATTGGGCATGGATACAGGTCCCAAAGTGCTGGCCAGGAATGGCCATGGATACCGAGTCCCAGAGGCTGCTTGGAGAGGATGGCATGGATACCGAGTCCCCTAAGAAGTTGCTGGCGGATGGCATGGATGCAAAGTCCCAGAGCCTGCTGCCGGATGTGTCAATGAATTTCAGAGTCCCAGCGCCGCTGGGCGAGATGGTATGGATGATAGAAAGAAAAGTCCTGTAATGTACCAGCTATTCTAAAATTGGCTTGGGGGTGATTCCAGTTGTGTTTTCTATATAATTATAAGTATACGCTAAGAGAGCCCTGTCAGTCAGTTGAATTCTTTAATAAAAAAGATCCCTATATTTTTTGCTACCTACCTATAAAGACCTTTTTACCCATGGTTTTCAAGGCTAATTCCATGATAGGTGCCCCCAAATTCTCATCCATCGTTAACATCCATTTTTTTTTCACAGATTGCACGCCCGATTGCCATAGTTTTTTTTTTTTTAATATCCATTGAACCATTTGTTCATGGGTCAGTGTCCCACCCACGCAAACATACATGCAAACATAATATTCTAAACTAAATGATACACTTCTTGCATATGCAGTATTTAATCATATTAAATTAAATCCCTTTGAATAGTGTTCAGTAGACCTAATTTAGATCTATATTTTCCCGAGATTACACTACCAACGTCTTGCAACCAACACTATATTGATATGGGATGGCCCTTTTTTTTGCTAAAAAGGCAGTTCAAATCATGATTATGAATTACAGCAAAACCAGCAAAATTCACCATCCAAAATTTCTCACGAATAACCTAAAAATTCAAAACATACAAAACGCTTAATAAAGTAATTAAAAAAACAAGGCATTAATAAAAATTCACACTTTAGCTCGCTTCTCTTCATCATCTTTTTCTACCATAAGACAAAGTAATGGTTATCCATCTTTCTTTCCTAGTCTGTATTAATGCCTATTAAGATTGTAGAATGAAGACTAGCGTGAAAGCATGAAATAATAAGATAATTGTGCCGGTTGTCCTTTTCTATTAGTGCTCCTGAAGATAAGAAGATCACAAGCTACTAAGCGTAAAAGAAACAACTCCAACATAAAATGAGAAAGACTGGGAGAATACGATGGATTTGTGTTCTTTTTTTATGGACACGGGATTTCCCTTCCTTTTGATTAGTAAATTCCATCAGCATAATAGAAGATATCAAATACAAAGAGAAACCATACAGAAACCAACTGTCTCCTTAAAATTAATTTCTAATGGGAGCTTTATTATACTGTAGCTGACAAGATTTAGGCATCAAGGATTTTTTAGAGAGCTTTTAAATTAATATTAAACAGTTGTAACCTTAAGGGGAGAAGAGCAGCAAAAAGAGATTATCAGTGGTTCTTGTGAGGACTTTTTAAAAAAAAACAATAAAAAAACCTAAAAAAAATTAAAAAAAAAAAAACAATTAAAAAAACAGCAGGGAAGGTCTGAACTCAGAGTGCTGTTTTGCCTTAAGGACTATTTGCTATGGCAGACAGTGAAATCATCCGATATCCGAGTAAGTCATTTAGTAAAAGCAGAAAGCGGACATGTATCGAATAGCAATAATGTTAAGTGCTGATTTGAAACACAGCAATAAACAATGAATTGGCCCAAAAAAGTTAAAAGGCGTAAGTGGGAAAATAGAATTATCCTGCCCAAACAATGTATGGGTGGAATGTACTAAACAAAATCACTTTAATGTTGAAATGGAATTACATTATATTAATTCAGTACACATAGAAACTTACTATAAATATACTATCCTCCATCTATATAAACAATCACACGTGTAACCCTGTGTGTTGACAATACAGTAGGTCCAGAGCATTTTTTATAACCATACTGCCTACAATGGTTTAAAAACAAATGAGAATTTCCTGTTGTGGCAGGGTAAATGTATTACAGTAAAGCCTACCATTGATAAGCCACGTCTAGCAGCATGTTTTTCTGCCATTGTGGCAATTGCGCATATATAAAAGGTTATTGAAAATCCAACGGACTACTGGATAATTGCAGTTATAAGCTTTTAAAGCATAAGGCCTAAAATCGGTAAAGTTTTATTACGACATCCAACATAATAATAAATAATAATCTAATCTTTTTTATAACGCCATCAAATTTGCCAGCTCTTTTAAAAACCAAATCAAGAAGGGGAAACATGAAATTGAGTGACAATAACCAAGCCACAGAAACAACTTTTATGGGCATACATTTATGCTCATTCACTCTCCAGTGTTTCCTTCTTCCTTGGTAATTCTTATTCAGTAATACAACAGAATAACTCCAGCCTCAGTTGAAAAAAAAACGCAGGTTATGGGCACATTTTTTCTTACCTGTCTGACGAAGTTCCCCCTCGAAGTGCATTGGTCTGACGGAATTGCTCTCTGCTGTGATTCACCTAATATTTTGTGCGCTCCCTATAAACCTCCATTTGTCGCTGCCTCAGGAGGTGGGTCCGACGGAGTTTACCTTCTTTCTTCTTCCCTGGTACATGGAAGTGCTGGGGCTTCTTGCGACACAGTTTGAAAGTTAAATAAATCAGTCGGATTCGTTCCTGAACGGCCACGCCCCCCCAGTTTTCTAGTTGCAGAAAGCCATCCAACTGTCCGCCAACATTGATCAACATGCGACCACACCAGCGCAAACCTGTGTTTGCGTTGAAATAACCTGTTCAAAGCCGTGTAAATCCCCAAAACGTCCGGAAGTCTGATGAAAGCGTGCCGCGCCGTTAACCTCATTACATAAGCCCCACAATAGTCGCGCAAGGTTATGATCACCCCCTCTGTACGGGTATGCCCACCAGCAAAAATATTCCATACACAAATTGGTACACAACATCTTCTTTAGTTAATAATAATTCTTTACATTCTTTAATTCTTTTCTTTAATTCTTTTATTCTTCTTTTTAATTCTTTTTCAAAAACCCAAAATCGATAGTGACAGAATTGCAATGGAATAAATTAATTCCCGAATAAAATAAATTTTGAATCAAAATTCAAATTCTAAGTAAACATTTCATATGTGGGAAATAAACACTCCCCTAAGCATGAACATGACTATTTAATGCTATTTCGGAACTTCCGGATTTTTCCCGAGAAAATTTTAAAGTTAACTCAGTTGTTTTTTGGATCTATACTACTAACAATAGTTTAAATATATTCCAAAGAATTTTCTCTAACGCTAAATAGTAAAAACATTTTAACAAATATCTCTAGATGCTATAAAAAATTAGCATAATGAGTAAAAACAAAATGAGTAATTTAAATGTAAGCTATAAGATAATCACTTGTCTGTGGGCCAAGAGAGACTTGGAAACCTGGTAACCAGATAAAACTGGATCAGATGGAGGGTTTTCTGGATTCACCTTTGATGGAAGGTCCAAAAGTCCAGGACAACTCCAAAGGAACTCCCCTGACAAAGCCAAGGGTGTCCCCGATCAATCTAAGAGCTAATTTCAAAATAAAAACAATGATTAGGTGGATAAAAAAAAACCAAAAAAAATCCAATCGCCAGTTATAACTTTTCATCATACAACAATAACACTAATTTGCTGAACGTGGGAATACCCCTTTAATAAGGGGGGGGGGGGCAAGGGAACCCCCAAAACGGTGCCCATTTATCTGTTACCAATGTTACCGTACCAGGGTCATAATGATAATATTGTATGTAATGTTTTTTTCCTTTTTTTTTTAAAAAAAGCTTATTAGAGAAGTTAGCTACTTTTTTAAAAGGAATATGTTTAAATAACTATGTTTCCTTTATATGCAATGCCGTCAACAATGTTTTAACTTTAGAATTTTCTCTTTTGGGAATCCAGAAGTTCTGGAACAGTTTCTGAATTTTTTGTATTAGTCCATGATTGGAAGCAATTTTTTTTTAGTTTTTGAAAAACGGCGTTGGAGTTGATTGTCACTATCGATTTTGCAATGCACAAACATTTGTCTTATAAGATATATCTGCGCTTACATTCCACATAGGTTTTTTTAAATTAACTGCCTTGTTTTCTCCCTTAATTCTGGTTCTTTTCTTGTGGCTCACAGGACCACAAGCCTAATATGACGCAAGATGAGATTCTTATCTTTAATATGATTAAAAACCTAAACACATATTTCTAGTAGTATAGAAACCACAGATAGTGAGTATCTGAACTGAAAATCCCATGTAAACTTTTAAATATAATGACCTCAAACTCGGTGACTCTTTTTCCCTGCTCATTTTTCACAAAACTTTGTTAGGAAACTTTTTAAGATCTAAATTAGAAATCGAGAAATTTTCCACATTAATAAGGAATCTCGAAAGGACATTTCTAAAAATTAAAATTTAAAACCCCACCCTGAGGGTTCCAGTTTTTTATTTTAATGGGTAAAATGTGGTGACCAAAGCTTCCCTTTAAAAATGATGTAGCACATAATTCTGGTGATTAAATATTGAACTCTCCGCTAAATATCAATGGAATAGGAACTTAAGAGTTTTTTTTTTTTTTAAAGAAGGTCCGTAGTCAGACCAACATAAGGATGACAATTACAAAGCAAGCATTCACGCGTAACTTTTCATAAATCACCCTTAAGAAGAGTCCATATTATATATTATAATGCATTACTTTACTTAATTTATATATCTCAAACAACCAACAATTCTCATAAGCATTACTTATTATTTATATAAATAAATACAGAGCAGAGTCTAAGAGTTTTTCATTTTTGTTATTTTGCTTTTGCCCATGGATTGACATGTATAAGAGTATCTCCTGACTAATGCTCCACAGAACAGTGCATATGCAGAGTTGTCCTGGCTGTTTTCTTCTCTCTCTCCTCGCTCTCTTCCTGGTTTAAGGTAATGAGCCATGAGTCATATTCAGGTTGGCCAGGTAAAAGAGCCTCATCAAACACTGTCTAACATTTATTCTTTTGACCTGCTCTCTCTCATAAATTTAAAATAATTCTAATACTACTTCACTTTTAATTTATAAAATATTAAAATTTTTACCAACTCTTCACATTTGATAAATTACTAAATTTAAAAACCTATTTTTAAAAATTTTTAAATTTTATTATAAATAATAACTATTAAAAATTATAAAAACCATTTATTTTTAAAATACCACACATAAAATAAATTATTAACTCTCCAAACATTTTAACTTATTTACTTTCACATTTTAAAATAACAAAAAAAAAAAATATTTTAAAACCGCATGTACTCATTTTTATACTCATTTTATTACAAATTACAAAATCAGCACTCCTGGCACATTAAGTAATTATATAGTTGAGAAACACATAGTGAGAAAAATTTGTCAAAACTAATTCAAGAGCCTTTTTCTTTTAAAAATTGAGAGCAGGACCTAGGAATTTCGGCGTTTTTCGGAAAATTTTTCTATGTTTTTGCTTCACTTAAACCGTATTACACACATGCTATTACCCTATTTGTGATTTATTTTTAACCTGGCACTTTAACCTGGCATCTCATGCCATGTATTGTTGAGTTTAAAATATTAAAAAAAATAAAATATATCCAGTTTACTAAAAACCAGTTTTACATTCAGGTACATAAGGCAACCGTATAGTTATGGAGAGTATTTGAAAGACCAATCAATAATGCAAAAACATAACAGTGCATAAGGATTAAAAGTCTCACAAACACTTAAAGAAACCGCTCACACACCATGTAATGGTACTTACAAGTGAGAGTTATTTAACGATCTGATTCCATGCAATTGACCGTGGAAATTTGGAATAAAATTCTGTGAAAATTGTCAAAAAAATTTGAATTGAATGACAAAAAGTTTGTGTCAATTTTCCCTTTTTGGACTTTATATTTAATACACACGCGTTTTTACGGCTTTTTTTTTTTTGTATGGTCCCAAAAGACACAACAACAACCTCCTGCGCCATTATTATTTTATTTTGGGTCATTAGGACGATATAGATACCATAATAATATAGTTCCTTGTTATGTTTTAATCTAGAGTAATAGAGTCAAACCACACCTCCTCCGAGTTTGATGCTCGTCCGAGCCCATTATTATAGCGTACTCGTAACTGCTCGTTGCAATTGCAAAAGGACGAGTTATTTTTCGCAGCTCCGAGAACATGGCGATCCTCCCCCCGCCGTTTTATTTGGATTTTTTTGTGGGGGCGGCCAGAATAAACAGAGCCAATCACACATCACAAGCCAGGAGACTCTGCACTCCACCCAGCATGAAACGTGGGTACCCTTACACGTCGATAGCAGTGGTTGGCTGGCCAGATCAGGTGACCCACTGTAATATACTAGCCCCCTTGCCCGCAACTGTGCTCGCACATTCCCTCTCTCTGTCTGGATGCCGTTAGTGGAGAGAGCTGCTGCTATGCTTGCTGCTGCAGGATAAAGCGTTCAGGTAGGCTGTTATTATGAATAAAATTATCTTACTGCGTTAGAAGGTCCCGGAAGTGAAGTCTACAGAACCAACTTGACTTACCTGAACTGCACCGCGTGTTAGGGGCTATAATACAAATTGGCGTTAAATAAACTTTTTAATTTTTTTTTTTTTTTTTTTTTTTTTTTTTTTTTTTTTTTTTTTTTTTTTTTTTTTTTTTTTTTATTTTTTTTTTTTTTTGTTTTTTTTTTCTGTTTTTTATTTTTTTATTTTTTTTTTTTGTTTTTTTTTTTTCTTTTTGCGGTTTGTGGCTGGCCTTGCTGCACTAGTAGTGCAGCGTAGTACCATATGGTGACGATTTTGCGAGAGACTTTGGAACGTTATATATTTTAAGCTCTTAGTGACACACCATACTTATCCATCTCAAGACACCTAAGTGGACAATTTTGTTAGGGTTGATTGAATTAGGCACAGTCCTGACGTTTTTTTTTTTTCAAACTTAAGTGACTTTAAAATCCAGTTTGTGTGCTGTCCGTTTGGTAGGTTAGATAGAAAAAAGGCTCCAGCCCGGAGCCGAAACGCGTAGTGTTTGCAAATAAAATAGTTTTACATTTACTAGAGTGTATACACTCATTTACCACAAGCAGCAGCGCCTCCAGGAGCGGGACAGTACCTCTAGTACCTCGTGGATCTCCTACATTACTCATCAGGACTTGATGATCTCATCCATAAACCAATCATGCCACCCCAAGCACATTGTAACTATGTATCTATACATAGATACGGTAACAGCTGGCGACTATTTCATACAGCTCTATTTAGTTTTTTTATCTAACCGGACCTCTAAATGTTCTTTATGATTCTATTTCCTTTCCCAAATATTCAAGATAACTGCTTTCACTTGTCCTTCATTTCACTCACTGGCACAAATCCGCAGATCCTCCGGATAAGACTAGCCCACCGTTCAGACCGGCACGAATGCGGTTTGGTTCCTCCTATTGATTCCACCGTTCAACACAAAGGACCACTGGAAGAAACACGCACACAAATCGTGTAGAATATCTTGAAAATGGTAATTTAATAAAAGTAAGATCTACTCACAAACATTGATTAAAAATGTGCATATAGCATAGAAAGGACACCAGCCTCACACGACCGCCCGACCCTGGGTTTCGCCAGACACGGCTTCTTACGGGGCATTGCTGGTGTCTAACTACCGTCCCTTCTTATGTGAAATAATTAACATGCAATATACTTCAAAAACACACAATCGCAAATACTTAAAATAACAACATGACCTAATTTAAATGAATACAGTTACATATTCTAAACGTAACTTTATTTGCACGTTTTGTTTCTGGAATAAGCCATATGAATTCATTTACTTCCCCGGTCTCCATATTAATGGGTGGATGCAAATATACGCATCCTCCCATATTCTCATTCAAAAAAAACTCTTAGTGGCCTAATCTCTACAAGTATTTCAAACACACCTTCACTTCACTTATGGAGTTGCTCTACTACTTGACACACCTACTATGACATATATTTTCTCAACCAATAGATGGTTCCGAATTTTGGACCAATCAATCTCTGGGCACCTTGTTTATTTGGGCCAATCCGAGATTTAAAGAACTACACCTTATCCCACATGGGTCTCCTCCAATTCCCTAGCACTCTTCGGCAGTACCTAGTCAACCCACAGATACGTAAATCATTCAGACAGATCCGACATCCATCAAACCTCCTATAATGTAAGTTGTATTATTCAATCAATCCCTGAAGGGAAACTGTATATCTTTATATGCAGACAATTCTCCCGATTCCCCCATAAATACAGATTGAATTAGCCGTTCGCAATAATATTTTCATAATGTTCTAATTGTAGCTCATTGTTGTAAACCCATAATTTGTATATGTTGCACACCAAATGTCCTTAGCAGAGAATATCATTGATTATGCCATTATTAGAACAACTGTTTTATCCAAGATGTAACTCAAGATAAAAAGGAAAACATACACGTACCTCGCCTTATTGGGATCTAAGAGCTCTAAGACAAGAATTGTCGTGTCATATTTAACCCATCCAATCCCTTCTGCGTTATATGTACCTATCAACATGATTCAACAACCACCCAAATACATGCTCTATTACGTGTTCTATAATTAAACAACCACCAAAAATTTAGTAAACCATAAATGAAACATCTAATATGTGTGTGTCGTATATAGTGATTAATTTGAGATTTTTGATTTCCACAATAAATATTCCTAGTGTGCTTAATTACTAAGTGAACATAAGCATTTAACATTTACATGCAATGTGCAAAAAACGAAACTGTATATATTCTTCTAGACTGTGATGTTCATAATTTTTAATCCTTTTTTAGTCTGCTTGGTGTAAAAGTGTCTAATTTGTGTATCCAATATCCCTCCCTTTTATTTAATTTTGTGTTTATTTGTTCCCCTCGCTAATGTGCCCTAATTTTTTCTATAGCTGTAAAATAAATTCCTTGTGGGTTCGAATTATGATATTTCTTGAAATGTGCTGAAACCCTATGGTTGGTGATGCCTTTTTTAATATTGCGACAATGTTCTTCAACCCTAGTTTTAATCTTACGGCCAGTTCTACCCACATACTGTATCCCATACCACAAGGGCAGATCAATAAAGACACTATGTTAGTGGTATTACAGTTCATATTTTCTTTTAGTGCTATCTTTCGTCCATTATATTCTATATTCTCATTACTTGATTTTGTTACCATTCTAGTTTCTTTACACACTTTGCAACATTTACAGTGTGTAAATTTGCCTTCTAATTTGTTTTGAGGAGGGATAACTTCATTCTTCACATAATTTCTAGTCAATATGTCCCTAAGGGAGGGTGCTGTACAAAAAACTGTCTGAGGTTTTTTTTTACCAGCTTTTCACCTATTGTCGGATCACTTTTCAATATGTGCCAATGTTTTTGTATTATAGTTTTGACTTTTAATGCCCTCCCTGGAGTAGGTTGTAACAAAAAGGGGATTGATCTTATCTCCATTCACAATTTCCTTTTCTTTCGCTCTCTCTTTAAAAAGTTCTTCCGGGTAACCCTGTTCCCTAAATCTTTGTTTGACCATCTGATTTTGTAACTCCACATATTCTTCATTCATACAATTTTTTTCAATTCTTTTAATTTGACCCCTAGGGATGTTGTTTACCCATGGTCTGTGGTGACAGCTATCAAACTGGATAAAGCTGTTAACATCAACAGGTTTAAAATAATTCCTGCTTTTTATCTTGTTCCCTTCACAGAAAAGTTCTAAATCCAAAAAATGGATATTAGTAGCACTCTTCTCATGTGTAAATTTTAGGTTGCAATCATTATTATTCATATATTTAATAAAATCCCCCAGCTGTTTACAGGTACCTCTCCAAATTATCACACGATCATCAATGTAGCGTTAAAATAATAACAAGTTGTCCTATATTTATTGTTGGGTCCAAAAACTCTTCCTCCCATTTTTCCATGTACAAGTTGGCGAACGAAGGAGAAAACTGAGCTCCCATAGCCGTCCCGCCAACATGTACATAGAAATGTTCATCATACCAGAAGTAATTGTGCTGCAGGCAGAACTTGATCGACTGCAACAAAAAATATCTTTTCTTCCATCCAATATCCCTGATGTTTTCTAATTTTTCTTTTATTGCCATAACACCTTGTTGTTGGGGAATCGATGTATATAAGGCTGATACATCGCATGAACACAATATAATATTATTACACTTCCTATATCTATTTCTTTTAGAATATCTATTAAGTGTTGGGAGTACTAAAAGAACATTAGCTCTATTTAGTGATGTACTGATGGCTGAACCATTGTGCTAGTACTCTTACCTCTTGTTTCATCTTTATTCCTCATGGATTACTCTCTTGTGGGAGTCCTTTTTGATTCACAATTGTCTGTAGTTGAATTTTCCCTTTAGCCCGGGAGATGCAAGTGAACATTTTGGCTTATCCAATGAAGTGTAAACCATGAAGTTTGGTAACTAATAACGATCTATGATTAGAAGGATCACATAGTCATTTGCTAGCATGATGATATGTTTATGTATCAATAAAAAAACAATAATTACTTTGGTGTTTTGAAGTTTTGTTTATTACAACTGCAACTGAGGAGTAACTATTACGATAGCAACTTCCAACTCTCATCCTCATATTTGACAGATTTTCAATAGTCCATTGAATAAACCAGCTGTAATACGGAATGAAATATGTTACAGATGGATTCTCAGTGACCTAACAAAGTGCTTGTTAATGTCACACAAAAATTGTTTTATAGATGTCAGCTTTGTGATACATCTAAACGGCGTGTAAAAAAAGCTGTAATAGTGTTTGTAATGGCAATAAGGCTTCAGTCTCCCTTTCAAGTGCGGATTGTTCCCATTGATTGTACAGAACGGCAACATTTAATGAATAATGACTTACAGAAAAGCCTAGTCACCCTGCTAATAGCTGTGTCTAAAGCATGCGCTTAGGTAACATATTATTATGGTTATTATTTTCTTAGTGTTATTCTTTTTATTTGCAAAATCCTATTCATAGGCTTTACATTATGCTGTGTTGGAGATTATAAGGAAAATTCTGCCGTAAAAAATCTGCAGCAAATTTTTCATTTTAGAAGGCAACCTCAAATCACATTTAGTGCCTAATGATTTGTAACAGGAATAGTTAGATTATTAATAACTATTATTCTATTACAAAATTTTATATTTTATTACCTGTGAATTTCAAAAAGCAAAAATCTGCTATGAATTAGCCTTAATATTATAAAACATGCAGTTACCGTATTTTTCGGCCTATAAGGCGCACCCAAAATCCTTTAATTTTCTCAGAAATCAAAGGTGCGCCTTATATGCCGGTGCGCCTTACATATGAACCGAGATGTCTTAGCAGGCATTTATTAGAGGTGTGCCTTATAGTCCGGTGCGCCTTATAGGCCGAAAAATACGGTACTAGGAACCTTGTGATCATGCTGGGTTTTTTTTGTTTTTTTTCAATGCAGTTTTACCTGCAGTAACCTATACAATATTTAGACAGCTGTTATATTGTTCGCTAAATCTATTGGCAAGAATAAAATAATATATTTAGAGAGCAGAACCTGGAAACCTATCTTTGTGTCTTATTTTCTTTAAAAATGTATACAATTATCACAAATTTTTTCATACACTAATAGTACAAATAAGCACAAGAAACTTTGCTATTTATCATATCATAGGAAATGCCTTGTTGTCCATTCTCCTAAATAGAAGTTCTATGGAGTTCTCTAATTTTTATTATTGTCAACCCAATCCAAGAATGTATCTAGTTTCAATTAATTTAAGCTATGATCACTTCTAGAAGCCCAAAATACGATTCAGAAATACAATCATTAACTGGGACCCTATGGAGTAAAAATCAACAGCATAGTTATAGAAAGGTAATCTTTTGCAGGATGCCTACACATGAACTGTTTTAGTGTTGAGCGGACTCGAACCACAAAGGAGTTCCCTAGGAAAACCCCAAACTCCAATAGACGTTCACAGCTGGGCTCGATTTAGGCCCAACATCCCCACCATTTATTACAGTGATTGGTGCCAGAACCACTGGCATTTAAATAACCAGCAGCATTTAAAACACTAGGATGTAGTCAGCAAAGGGCACTGCCAGTTTGGGGGAAGGTCATCACTCCCCGAAGGCATCATCGGGAAGAACAACCCTCCATAAAGAGGTGACTTTCAGTGCTGCAAGCACGTGTGGTCACAATAGTTTAAATGCTGCTAATGACTATGACTTTGTTACTTTTTTATATAATGGTACTTTTTGCTATTTTTATTTTAAATACTTATCAATAAAACAAAAGTTTTTGCAACTATATTTCCAACTCATACACTGTGGCATGTATTTGCCTTCTGAATACTGTCTTTGGCAATCCAGCGAATTAGCACAGAGCGTCAAAACAAATGTGTTATTTAACCCCTTGCCACTGAAGCCTCTTTCTTTTGTTGTGATTTTTGCTCCAAAAGCCTTAACCTTTATATATATATTTTCGTTTACAGAGGTGGATGAGGGTACTCTTTTGCATACAGTTACTATTTGTATTTCCTGGTAATATCATCTTGAATGGAATTAAAAATAAATGAATATTATCATAAATATTTTAAGTTTTGCTGGGTCCCAAAATGCCCAATCTCTTAAACTATAAATATGATTATTACACGTGATGAACCTAGTAATGTTCAAACCAACACTTTTTCGCTACTTTGCCAAACATAATAATATTAATATAAAATGGTCAAAAAGTTGCACTTTCCCAAATATGGTAGCATTGAAAACAACAGCTTGTACCACAGAGAATAAAACGTTATGGGCATTTAGAAGGTAGCGATACAGCAATTTTTTCCTCTAAAGATTCTTAATTTTTTTTTTTAAGGTGTTAAAACTAGAGATGAGCGAGCACTAAAATGCTTAATCGCACCATTATGCCAAAATAATGGACAACATGGCGATGACAGAGTGACCGAATGAGGCTAGATAGCATCTAAAACATCCAATAGTTGACCCTGACACTATAGAAGACGGCATGCAGAGGCAGCGGCAGCAGCGGCAGGCTAGAGAGTGGCATGGCGACGTACCCTAAATGGACTCAGGCTTCAAACCAATGGGTGGCAGAGAGGAACCAAAGGAGGTGAGCAAGAAGCGCTGAAATGATTTTCTATGTGAACAAAAGGTTGACGGTATATTTAGTCGATAACACAGCATGGTGGCGACATAGTGACCAAGTTCCATAACGTATCTGGTGAAACACCCGAAAAATGAGCCTGACAAAGCTCTTTTGATAAGGGGATGACATGTGGAGGCAGCCATGGAGACGACTTCCATAATTAAGAGTGACAGTATGGGGCATCCATATTGCGCTGCTATGATTGAAACTTCAGGTCTCCAGCATGGCGGCGACAGATGCGCTGAGTTCCATGATGTATCTGGTGAAACACCTGAAAATTCTGCCTGACAGCTCGTTTGCTAAGGGGATGATGTGCTGTATACACTCTCGTGCTCCAGCGTCTGGGGTATAGACAGTTGAAAGTTGCGCATGGAAACATTGGTGGACGCTGTGGAGGATCGTGGAGGTGAAATGGACAGGAAACAGCAGGGGCAGTATGCATGGATGCCTCTGAGGCTGCCTAATCTTGGGATGGAGCTGGCGGTCCGCTGCCAGGTGAGCTTTCGCCTGTCCAAGCCCCTGTCTCTCGGCTCCTCCCCACCCAAAATGGGCCTGGGGGCCAGAAGCGTTTACTTTGAAAAAAGTATCATTTTCAAAGCAGGCGGGGGCTACAAACAGCACTTCTAAGAACCTTTTGGATAAGATCAAGTGTAGTACTGTTCTTATAAGTTTTGGTTATGGCGGGTGAGGGGAATGTAAACAGATGCCCAAGAAGCGCTAAAATAATATTGGTAAATGATAAAAGTTTGCCAGTATATTTTGTGGATAACACAGCAGGGTGGCGACAAAGTTAACAAGTTTGATGTGGAAGCCATGAAAACAACCCAAAATTCTGCCTGACACAGCTCGTTTGCTAAGGGGACGATGTATGGAGGCAGCTATATGGACAACTTTGGGAGGCAGCTATGGAGATGATATGTGGAGGTAGCAATGGAGACAAAGTGTGGAGGCAGCTATAAAGACGACGTGTGGAGGCTGCTATGGAGACAATTAAATTTGGATAGTGCCTGTATGTGGCAGTCCAAAAAAGTTTTCAAACCAGAGGAGCAGGTAGGATGTGGTCTTCCGAAATTTAATAAGATTGAGTGCCTGTTATGTGGCACTCCAAAATGTTTAAAACAGAGGACTGGGGGTAGGTGGCCCTCCAGAAATTAAATACTAGGAGTACTATAGCTAGAGCCAGTTTGGCCCGGGCAAAAAATAGCTCCATGTCCTGCTTAATTGTACAAGTGTTGGAGAAGGAGAAAATGAAGGAGGAGGAGTGCTACAATTATTCAGTGAGCTCTTTCACGGTGGAGAATGGAAATCCTGAAGAAATCCTTAGTTTCATCTTGATAAGCGTCATCCCTGTCCAGCGCTGTCAGTCTACAGCGTGTACGCTTATCGTGATGATGTCCAACACCGCTAACCACTAAAAAACCTGCTCAGACAACACTGCCTAAGCGGCCGGGCAGGGCAAAAAACCTCCAAGGCGTACAGCGCCATTTTTTCGAACCACATGTCCACTTTTAAACCCATAGTTGTAGGGAGCTGTGTGTCATTTTAGGGGACGAGGTATGGTTCCCAGCTACGTCCTCCCTCACCATCTTCTGTAAGGAAATCAGCCCTACTCTGGCCGAGACTGGGGACAGGTGACAGTGTCTTGCTGTGGTGACATTAAAAAAAAAAGAACCGAAGCTAACCCCCCTCCCAGTGCCGGACGCGCCTGCCCCGCCTACCCCCCCTCCCCTCCTCTCCTGTCCCCCGTTTTTTTTTTGTTTTTTTTTTGTGTTTTGGGGCGGTTGGGTATTTGGGGGTGGTGTGGGGGGGGGGTGGTTGGGTGTTTGGTGGTGGGGGGCCCCCCGACCCTCCCCCCCCCCCCCCCCCCCCACCCCCCCACCCCCCCCCCCCCACCCCCCCCCCCCCCCCCCCCCCCCCCCCCCCCCCCACCCCCCCCCCCCCCCCCCCCCCCCCCCCCCCCCCCCACCACCCCCCCCCCCCCCCCCCCCCCCCCCCCCCCCCCCCCCCCCCGCGCCCCCCCCCCCCACCCCACCGCCCCCCCCCCACCCCCCACCCCCCCCCCCACCCCCCTCCCCCCGCCCCCCCCCCCCCCCCCCCCCCCCCCCACCCCCCACCGCCCCCCCCCACGCCCCCCCCCCCTCCCCCCCCCCACCCCCCCCCCCCCCCCGCCCCCGCCCCCCCCCCCCCCCCCCCACCCCGCCCCCCCCCTCCCACCCCCCCCCCCCCCCCCCCCCACCCCCCCCCTCGCCCCCCCCCCCGCCCCTCCCCCCCACTCCCCCCCCCCCCACCCCCCCCCCCCCCCCCCCCCCCCCCCCGTGCAAAGGCCTTGTAAAGCGTATCTGTTCTGCCATGCTGGACAAGCTGCTGCCGCCTACTTCCCTCTCTACTTTCCCCGCAGAAGTACGCCCTTGCGCTTAGCCACTGTCAGAAGGAAATTATGTTTCAAGCTTGTGACACCAGGGCCTGCTGTATTCATGATTCTCACTACTCCTTCCCTCAATGGATGCTAGTGCAAGATATTTTCTTGTACCGGGGTCCGGAGAGTGAATCCCAGTAATCGTGCGGAAATAAATTCTTTGAACGCGAGGGTCCGGATAGGCAGCCTAGCATGAAATCTGCATATCCGCCAGTAGCCCAACTGCGCAGAAATTCACTCCCATCACTGGCCTGACTGTCCATTTTCTCTCATCCAAACCCTCTTCTTCTGCAATACACATCTGAACAGGGAGGACTGTAGCAATGTCTCGCACAGTCTCCTCTTCTCTTCCTCCCACACGCTCCTCCTCAATCCTCCTCCACCTCCTCGATATGCGCTGAGAACAGACCTAAGGGTGCTTGGCTATCAACAACAGGGAATTATCTTTCCCCATCTCTTGTGACGAGCGGCAAGCTTCCGACTTCATGCTGACTCAGAGAGTTTTCTCAAGCAGCGCCGAGCCGGATGGTGAGGATGATGATGCGGGCATCGCCACTGACCATCTGTGTTGACTCCTCAAAGTACTAGACCTGACAGATATCAGACATCACGTCATCCCCATTGTAGACTTGAGGAAGCTGACGTGAGCCTGAACTACCAGTTGCTGGTGGAAGTTGACTTCTGCAGTCTACAATTGCTCTGCGCTGTCTGGTAAACTCTGGAAAAATTGTTATGTGAATTCCACCTCGTGGGCACTTCGCAGCCAACAGTCGGTGAGCGGGCAGTTGGAGGCGGCGCTGTTCTGCCCTGAGAGTGGCACCATCTGTGCTGGACTTCCTGAAATGCGCACAGATGCGGCGCACCTTCGTGAGCAAATCAGACAGATTGGGGTATGTCTTGAGGAAACGCTGAACTATGAGATTTAACACATGGGCCAGACATGCCACATGTGTCAGTCTGCCGAGTTGCAGAGCCGCCACCAGGTTACGGCCGTTGTCACACACAACCATGCCTGGCTTCAGGTTCAGCGGTGCCAGCAACAGATCAGTCTGCGGCGTGATGCCCTGTAATAGCTCTTGGGTGGTGTGCCTTTTATCGCCTAGGCTCAGCAGTTTGAGCACCGCCTGCTGTCACTTAGCGACGGCACTGCTGCTGTGCCTAGAGCTACCGACTGATGGCGCCATGCCCACGGATGGTAATTCGGAGGAGGAGGTGGAGGAGGGGTGGGAGGAGGCATAGTAGGCATGAGAGACCTGGACCGAGGTAGGCCCCGCAATCCTCAGCGTCGGCAGTATATGACCAGCCCCAGGGTCAGACTTGGTCCCAACCTCCACCAAGTTAACCCAATGTGCCGCCAGCGATATATAGTGGCCCTGCCCGGCAGTACTCGTCCACGTGTCTGTGGTCAGGTGAACCATGTCAGAAACGGCGTTGGTCAGGGCATCGATGATGTTGTCTGACACGTGCTGGTGCAGGGCTGGGACGGCACATTGGGAAAGTGGCGGCTGGGGACTGAATACCGAGGGGTGGCCGCCGCCATGAGGTTGCAAAAGGCCTCAGTCTCTACCAGCCTATAGGGCAGCATCTCCAGGCTAAGTAGTTTGGAGATGTGGACGTTGAGGGCTTGGACGTGTGGGTGGGTTGCACTGTACTTCCTCTTGCGCTCCAGCGTCTGGGGTATGGAGAGCTGAACGCTGCGCATGGAGACATTGGTGAATGCTGTGGAGGATCTTGGAGGCGAAGGTGTGGTTTTCGCATGGGAGGTGTTTGGGCCGGGGTCCTGGGCAGGGGGCTGACTAGCAGAGGCAGTAGATGACACAGGGGAAGGAGCAGTGGTATGCCCGGCCGGAGGTGAACGGCCTTGGTTCCATTGAGTGGGGTGTTTAGCATTCATATGCCTGCGCATACTGGTTGTGGTTAAGCTGGTAGTGGTGGAACCCCTGCTGATCCTGGTGTGGCACAGTTTGCACACCACAGTCCGTCGGTCATCCGGTGTTTCTTTAAAGAACCTGCAGACTTCCAAAAATCTAGCCCTCGCAATGGGAGCTTCACTACGTGAAACATTTGGCGCTGATGCACCAGCTCTGGCCCTGCCTCTCCGTCTGGCCCCACCACTGTCTCTTCCAACCTGTTCTCGTCGAGGACTCGCCTCCGTCTCAGAAGCACTGTGTTTACCCGGCATATCAACCCAGCTTGGGTCTGTCACCTCATCATCCTCTGATCCCTCAGTCTGAGCCCTCCTCAGACTTCCTGCCCGTCCGACACCTCTTTACACACTTCTTCCACTTCGTCAACAATGTCTTTATCACCCACAGACTGCGACCGGTGGAAAACCTGGGCATCGGAAAAGAGCTCAGCAGCAACCGGACAAGTGGTTTGTGACTCTGGGAAGGGTCCAGAAAACAGTTCCTCAGAGTATGCCGGTTCAAATGCCAAATTTTCCTGAGAGGGGGCAGACTGGGGGGAAGGAGGCTAAGGTGGAGGCAATGAAGGAGTGCTGATTTCGGTGACATGGGTGGACTGCATGGAAGACTGACTGGTGGACAAATGGCTAGAAGCATTGTCCGCAATCCACGACACCTGTTCGCACTGTTCTGGCCTCAACATTGCTCTACCACGAGTCCCAGTAACTTGAGACATGAACCTAGGGAGTGTAGCTCTGCGGCTTCCCCCTGCTCCCTCATAAGCAGGTGGTGTCTCACCCCGCCCAGGACCACGGCCTCTGACCCCTGCAGTAGTTGGATGCCCAAACCCTCGTCCTCTACCCCTAGCCCTCGGGTTCAACATTTTCAAAATTAAAGTGTAAACTGTAAATTTTTTTTGTGTTTTTTTTGTGTTTTTTTTGTGTGTTTTTGTGTTTTTGTTTTTTTAACAAAACTATGCTATCCTATTGCTATGGGTAGTTTCTAACCTACACTGACAGCACACTGGATTGAATTTTGTGCTGTGCCTGATGACTTTTAGTTTTGAAAAAAAAAAAGAAAAGAAAAAGCAGACTGTGCCTAATTCAATCAAACCCCTAATAAATTGTACCACTTAGGTGTTTCAGATGGATATGTGTGTCACTAAGAGCTAAACAGAACGTTCACAAGACTCCCCGCAAATTCGTCACAATATGGTAGTAGCTGCACTACTAGTGCCAGCAAGGCCCGCCACAAGCAAATCAACAAAATATATATATAACGCTATTGTAGCCCTAAGAAAGCCGGTTGGGTTCTTGTATGCCTAGTTTCTAACCTACACTGACAGCACACAACTGGATTTTAAGTCACTTTAAGTTTTGAAAAAAAAAACGTCAGACTGTGCCTAATTCAATCAAACCCCTAACAAATTGTCCCACTTAGGTGTTTGAGATGGATATGTGTGTCACTAAGAGCTAAATATAACGTTCGCAAGTCTCCCTGCAAATTCGTCACAATATGGTACTAGCTGCACTACTAGTGCCAGCAAGGCCAGCCACAAGCAAAAAAAAAAAAATAAAATATAACGCCATTATAGCCCTAACAAGGGCAGTTGGGTTCTTGTAGACTCACTCCGGCCTAACAGTAAGCTAATATAACAGCCTAACGCTATCCCTGCAGCAGCAGCAGCTCTCTCCCTAACGGCATCCAGACAGAGAATGATGCGAGCAGTGCGGGCAGGGGCTAGTATATTCCAGGGTCACCTGATCTGGCCAGCCAACCACTGCTATCGACGTGTAAGGGTACCACGTCATGCTGGGTGGAGTGCAGAGTCTCCTGGCTTGTGATTGGCTCTGTTTCTGGCCGCCAAAAATCAAAACGGCGGGAGATGCCATTTTCTCGAGCTGGCGAAATACTCGTCCTTGCAACGAGCAGTTACGAGTACGCTAATGCTCGAACGAGCATCAAACTCGGAGGAGTGTGTTTGCTCATCTCTAGTTAAAACATAACAAGAACTATATTATTATGGTATCTATATCGTCCTAATGACCCAAATAATAATGGAGAGGTGTCTTTTGGACCATACAAAAAAAGCCGTAAATATAAAGTCCAAAAGAAAATGACACAACCTTTTTGTCAATTTCAATTTTTTGACAATTTCACAGAATTTTTTTCCAACTTTCCAGTACATTGCATGGAATGTTAAATACTCTCACTTGTAAGTACCATTTACCGGTTAAGCGGTTAAGGTGTTGAGACTTTTAATCCTATGCCACTGTTATGTTTTTGCATATTGATTGGTCAAATTACTCCATAACTATACTGTGCCTTATGTACCTGAATGTAACTGAGTTTTTAGTAAACTGATAAACTCAACAATACATGCATGAGATGCCAGGTTAAATAAATCACAAATAGGTTAATAGCATTTGTGTAATACGTTAAGTGAAGCAAACATAGAAAAATTCCGAAATTCCTATTCCTGCTCTCAATTTTAAGAAAAGGCTCTTGCATTAGTTTTGACAAATTTCTTCCACTATGTGTTCTAACTATATAATTACTTAATGTGCCAGTGCTGATTGTAAAATGAGTACATGCGGTAAAATGTGAAGTATTTTTAACTTATGAGAGAGCAGGTCAAAGAATAAATGTAGACAGTGTTTTGATGAGGCTCTTTTACCTGGCCAACCTTGAATATTGATCTCATGGCTCATTAAACAGAGAGAGAGAATGAAAACAGCCAGGACAACTATGCATATGCACTGTTCTGTGGAGCATAGTCAGAGATACTCTTATACATTTCAATCCATGGGCAAAATAACAAATTGAAAACTCTTACTCTGCTCTGTATTTATTATAAATAATAGTAATGCTATGAGAATTTTGGTTTGATAAATAATAAGTCATGCATAATATGACTCTTCTTTAAGGTGATTTATGAAAGTTAAGCTTGAATGCTGTAATTGTCATCCTACTGGTGGTTCTGACTACTGGGACTTTAAAAAAAACTCTAAGTTCCTATTCCATTGTATTTAGCGGAGTTCAATTAATCACCAGATTATGTGCTACATCATTTAAAGGGAAGCTGTCACCACATTTTACCCCATTAAACTACTAGCACCCTCAGGTGGGGTTTAAAATGTCCTTTCTAGATTTCCTTATTTAATGTGAAATCTCTCGAATTTAGATCTAAAAAGTTTCCTACAAAGTTTTGTGAAAATGAGCAGAAAAGAGTCACAAGTTTGAGGTCATTAAAGTTTACATGGGATTTTCATTTCAGATACTCCTATCTTTGGTTCTATACTACCTAAGAATATGTGTTTAGTTTCATATTAAAGATAAGAATCTCATCTTGCGATCATATTAGGCTTGTGGTCCTGTGAGCCACAGAACCAGAGATAAAGGCAGTTAAAAACCTATTTTGGAATGTAAGCTGCAGATATATTATAACAATGTTGCAAAATCGATAGTGACAATCAACTCCAACGCGTTTCAAACTCAAAAATTGTTCCTAATCATGACTAATACAAAATTCAGAACTGTTCAGAACTTCTGGATTCCCCAAAGAAAATTCTAAAGTTAACAATTGTTGGGCATATAAAGGATAACATAGTTAAACATATTCCTTAAAAGTAGCTAACTTCTCTATAGCTAAAAAGGAAAAAACATTACAATATTATCATATGACCCTGGTAACATGATAAATGGGCACCGTTTGGGTTCCCTTGCCCCCCCCCTTATTAAAGGGGTATTCCCACTTCAGCAAATTAGTGTTATTGTTTGTATGATGAAAAGTTATACACTTGGCTCTTGGATTTTTTTTGGTTTTTATCCACCTAATCATTGTTTTTATTTTAAATTAGCTCTAGATTTATCGGGTACACCCTTGGCTTTTCAGGGAGTTCCTTTGGATGTTCACTGGACTTCTGACCTCCATCAGCTGATCCACGAAACCTCCATCTGATCCAGTTATCTGGTATCCAGGTATCCAAGTCTCTCTTGGCCCCCAGACAGTGATATAGCTACAATTTTAAATTACTCATTTTGTTTTTTACTCATTATGCTAATTTTTTATAGCATCTAAGATATTGTAATGTTTTTTCCTATTTAGCTATAGAGAAATTCTTTGGAATATATTTAACTATGTTATTATGTATAGATCCAACAACTGTTAACTTTAAATATTTCTTCGGGAAATCCGGAAGTTCCGAATAGTCATGTCATGCTTAGTGGGAGTGTTTTATTTTCCCACATATGTAAATGTTTTGAATTTGAATTTTATTCAAATTTATTTTATTAGGAATAATTTATCCATTCAATTTTGTCACTATCGATTTTGAAAGAATTATTATACTAAAGAAAGAGTTGTGTACAATTTGTCTGGAATATTTTTGCTGGTTGCACTACCCGTACAGAGGGGTGATCCATACCTTGCTGGACTCATTGGGGCTTATTTACTGAGGGTACGCGCGCACGCTTTCATCAGACTTTCCGACGTTTTTTGGGGATTACACGGCTTTGACAGGTATTTAACGCAACCAGGTTTGCGCTGTGTCGCATGTGATCAAATTTTGGCGCAGCTTTGCTGGCTTTCTTGCAACAGAAACTGGGGGGCGTGCCGTCAGACGATCCGACTGATTTAACTTTCAAACTGTGTCGCAAGCCCCAGCACTTACATGTACCAGGAAGAAGAAGGTAAACTCCGTCGGACCTGAGCAGCGACAAATGGAGGATATAGGGCGCAAAATCTTAGTGAATCACAGCAGAGAGCATTCTCGTCAGACAATGCACTTTCGAGGAACTTCGTCAGACAGGTAAGTAAATGTGCCCCATTAACCTGGTTCAAGCTGAGCTGGATTTTATTCTGTTGTATACTGAAATAAGAATACAAGAAGAACTGGAGTAATGAGCATAAATGTATCCCCTAAAAGTGTGGCTTGGTTATTGTCACTCAATTTCATGTCCCCTATGATTTGTAAAGCGCTGCAGAATTTGATGGCGTTATATAAATATAGATTATTATTATTATTATTTTGGATGTCAGTAAAACTTTACCGATTTTAGCCTTATGCTTAAAAGCTATATAACTGCAGTTATCCAGTAGTCCGTTGGATTTTCAATAACTTTTATATGCGCATTGCCACACTGGCAGAAAAACATGCTGCTAGACGTGGATATCAATGTAGGCTTACTGTAATACATTTACCTGCCACAACAGGAATTCTCCATTTGTTTTTAACCCATTGTAGGCATGTATGGTAAAAATGCTGACATACTGTATTGTCAACCACAGGTTACACGTGTATTGTTTATATAGATGGAGTATATTTATAGTAATTTCTGTGTGTACTGCATAATTGTATTCCATTTTCAACAATAAATGATTTAGTAATATCCACCCATACATTGTGCAGGTAATTCTATCTTTCCCACTAGCTTCACTTTTTTGAGGCCATTGTTTATTGCTGTTTCAAATCAGCACTTACATTATTGCTATTCGATACATGTCCGCTTTCTGCTTAAATGACTTTACTCGGATGATTTCACTGTCTGCATAGCAATAGTCCTTAAGCAAACAGCTACTCGAGTCAGACCCTGCTGTTTAAAGGCCTCATCAAGAACCACTGATATCTCTTTTTGCTGCTCTCCCCTTAGGTACAACTGTAAAGCTCTAAAAAATCCTTGATGCCTAAATCTTGTCAGCTACAGTATTAATAAAGCCATTAGGAAATTTAATTTTAGAGAGTGGTTTCTGTATTTTGATATCTTCTATATGCTGATGGATTACTAATCAAGGAAATCCCGTGTCTATAAAAAAGAACACAAATCCATCTTATTCTCCCAGTCTCTCTCATTTTATGTTGGAGTTGTTTCTTTACGCTTAGTAGCTTGGATCTTCTTATCTTCAAGGAGCTACTAATAGAAACGGACAACGGCACATTATCTTCATTATTTCATGCTTCACGCCTAGTCTCCATTCTTACATCTTAATAGGCATTAATACAGCTAGAAAGAAAGCTGATAACCTTACTTGTATGGTAGAAAGATGATTGAAGAGAAGCGAGACTAAAGTGTGAATTTTAATGCCTTTTTAATTACTTTTATTTAAGCTTTTGTATGTTTTGAATTTATGTTATTCGTGGAATTTGGATGTTGAATTTGCTGTTTTTGCTGTATCATAATCTGATTGAACTGCCTTTTTAGCAAAAGGCCATATCAATATTATTGTTGGTGCAAACAGTTGGTAGTGTAATCTCTGGAAATATAGATCTAATTAGGTCTACTGAACACTATTCAAAGGATTTAATATGATAAATACTGCATATGCAAGATGTGTATCATTTAGAATATGTTTGCATACGTTGCGTGTGGACTGACCCATTGGACAATGGTCAATGGATTATTAAAAAAAAAACTATGGCAATCGGAGTGCCATCTGTGAAAAATGGATGTTAACGATGAGAATTGGCCCTATCATGGATATCTAGCCTTAAAACCATGTATAAAAAGGTAGCAAAAATATAGATCTTTTATTAAAAGAATTCAACTGAACAGCTTAGCAGTATACTTATAATATAGAACACAACTTTGGAATCAACCAAGCCAAT
Organism: Engystomops pustulosus; assembly: GCA_019512145.1. Taxonomy (NCBI): domain Eukaryota; kingdom Metazoa; phylum Chordata; class Amphibia; order Anura; family Leptodactylidae; genus Engystomops; species Engystomops pustulosus. The sequence goes on along the minus strand of CM033641.1, from coordinate 62,383,122 downwards.
TTTAGAATAGCTGTTACATTACAAGGCTTTCTTTCTATATCCATACCATCTCGCCAGCGGCTCTGGGACTCTGAATTCATGACATCCTGCCAGCAGCTCTGGGACTTTGTATCCATGCCATCCTGCCAGCAACTTAGGGACTCTGTATCCATGCAATCTCTCCAGCAGCTCTGGACTCTGTATCCATGCCATCCTGCCAGCAACTTTGGGACTCTGTATCCATGCCATCTCTCCAGCAGCTCTGGACTCTGTATCCATGCCATCTCTCCAGCAGCTCTGGGACTCTGTATTCATGCCATCCAGTCAGCAACTCTGGGACTCTATATCCATGCCATCCTGCCAGCAACGTTGGGACTCTGTATCCATGTCATCTCTCCAGCAGCTCTGGGACTCTGTATCCATGTCATTCTGACAGCATCTTTGGGACTTTGCATCCATGCCATCCCTGGCCAAGCTCTGGGACTTGGTATCTGTGATATCCTGCCAGCAGCTCTGGGACTCTGTATCCATGTAATCTACCTGCAACTTTGGGACTCTATATCAATGCCATCCAACCAACTTCTCTGGGACTTTGTATACATGCCCTCTCACCAGCATATCTGGGACTATGAATCCATGCCATCTCACCAGCAGCTCTGGGACTCTGTATCCATAAAATCAAGCTGGCAGCTCTGGGACTCTGCTGTTGGACTCTATATCCATGCCATCCAGCCAGCAGCTGTTGGACTCTATATCCATGCCATCCAGCCAGCAGCTGTTGGACTCTATATCCATGCCATTCAGCCAGCAGCTCTGGGACTCTGTAACCATGCCATCCTGCCAGCAGCTCTGAGACTCTGTATCCATGCCATCCAGCCAACAACTCTGAGACTTTGTATCCATGTCATCCTGCCAGCAGCTCTGGGACTCTGTATCTGTGCCATCCAGCTAGCAGCTGTGGGATTGTGTATCCATGCCATTCCACCTGCTGCTCTGAAACTTTATGTTCTGTAATCTGTATTCCTGTATCTTGACCTTGGTTTTTGTTGCCTGTCCCTTAGTTTTTGTAATAAATGTTTTTTTTTCTCTTAAATCATTGCTCAGAGAGCAGAACTGTTCTAGATGCACATAGCAATTAATGACAGCTCAACTTTCATTTTCCCACAGCCGTTTATAAAATGAAACCTGAGCTCTGATTGGTTGTCATGGGCAACTAGAACAGTTCTCCTCTCCGACTCTAATAAATCTCCCAATCTCTCTGATTGATTGAATAACAAATACAACTTCAGTTACCTTCTCAAGTAACAGAACACTGCTCAAAACAATTTCCCTCCTTCAACTTACTTTAAATCTTTTTGCTTTGGAATTTATTTCATTAAAATGAAAATAGAGTATTTGTGATCAAAGATACAAAATGTTCCATTTAGACATAAATATAACTACTCTTGCAAACCAGACAGAAAAGTATGGTTTTAAATAAAATTAATTGTGGCACAAAAAGTTTTCTTTTCTCCAATGCGTCTGAGTTGACAATTAAAGCACATTCATAATTTAATAGCTGAGTCAGATTACATTAGAACACATAAGCAACTGCAAATCCCAATTATGTGGCTTCTCCCCACTCTCCTCCTGCAGGCAAGTAATACAGAATATGGATGTCCCCTAATCATTGCGCAAAGTACCCAGGGGCGGTAAACTGTAATTTCAACTAAACTCTTCTAAATGAAACATTGAGATAGGCAAGATCATTGTGCATTGTGAACAAAAAGCTTTGTTAGCTCCAATGCCTTTAGATATAAGCCATGTTGGTTACATTTAATTTCATTTTTTCGACCCATTATACAGGTTTATTGAAATTTCTACCATGATGTAACTAGTTGAATTGCAGAAGTTTGCACATAGATATAGTCCAATTTGCCATTTGAGACTTCTCATTGTGTTTTCAGAATTGCTTCTGAAAAGCAAATGTGTCACATATTAGAATTCCTTTTTTGTTGTTTTTTTTTTGGTTGTAAATCTCAGTTCTGCAAGAAAGAACATAAGTTTTGAACTACAGTGTTGTTTCCATTAAGAAACATTGGACAGCAAAAAGCAAGAGATTTCAAAAGTTGCCTAACTGCACGGCAACATACCATAGGAGTTTGTTTTTGTGTTCTTATAAAGCTTTATATAACATGCAGAATGCGCAGTTGTATCATTATTTTTGCAAAAAACATTCTAGACCCCTGTTAGCAATTTCTATGCATGAGTGCTAAATAGTTTGCATACAGTAGCATAGCATTTGGGCAATGTGTTCCTTGCAATGGCCTTTTTTTGTAGATGGTTATCCTCCAGTCGCACAACAGCCTGTGCAATGCTTTAGGCTTTTATTACATTTAAAAGGAAATACTAAATAAATCATGATCCTATAAAAAAAATTCAAGTCGATCTGACTAATGTGCATGATGAAATATTTCATTAAAATCAGCTCAGTGCTTCCAATTATACTGCCCTTATCAGACATTTTCTGATTAATAATTTTAATGTAGAACCTTGAACTTTTTACAACTGAATGATATTGCACTTTGTGAATGCTCTTTAATATATTGATGCTTTTATTGTGAAAATCAATTGTGTTCTAAACAAATTTGCAGTTTTAGATCTGTTTATGAAATGCCAAATTGATTTTCCTTCTTCACATACTGAACCTCTGCAATATAGCAGAATAATTGATTGTAAGCATATATTGGAAAGGTAAATTTCTTTGGCTTCAGCATTTAAGCCTCACAATTACAAGATTTTGCTTAATATACATTTCAAATATGGTGATTAAGAAGCATCAGTAATCTGGAAATAAGCATTATTGTGCTGTAATGAATATCTATAAAGCATGTGTTTTATTTTCTCTGTATAAACCTAAAAAGAATATTGAAGTTAATAATTGCAGCATTTTGCTTCCTTCATTTATCAGATAGCCACCACCTATATCTGGCTACATAAACCTCTCCAACTATTCAGAATCACAGAAATGTGAATATTTCTTTAAAGAGTTCTTAAACCGTCATTCTGAGCAAAAAAAAAATAAAAAACATAATTCTGCTCCAGGTGTCCCTGGGAATCATTCCTCAAAGTATTTTGCCTCTCGGTCCTCATTTGGTACCTCTTTTGGCCCATAGCAACCAGGGTTTCCAGCTCTCAAAAAAACTACAATCAGCAAGATGGAGGGGCGGAGCCTGCCTCCTGTCACCTCATCACAAGCACCTGCTGCTGACCAATGACACCAGAGCTATCTATCTAATATCTATCTAATATCTATCTATCCATCTCATATCTTACTATCTATGTATCTATATCTATCTATCTCTCTATCTATCTCATATCTATCTATCTATGTACCTACCTATCTAAGTAAAACTCTGGCACAGCACATGAGGGCACAGCACATGAGGGCACAGCTTGCAGAATTGGAGAGTCTATCCTGCCACTTCTTTGTGTCAGGTGATGGGGGAGGGGGGTCTGCAGTTTCTGTCTGTGAGGAATATTTGTTTATATACAAGTGTAAGGAAAGCTGAGGGAGAGATAAGAGTGTAGGTGTTTGGTCACCACATTATTTAGGGCTTCTCCCTACACATGACTGACTGCTGAAGCAGTGAGTCATGAGGTAATCAGCCGAGAACAGGGAGAGAGATGTGGGGTGTGTCTCCTGCTTTGTAGTCTCTTCTCCTTACTATGGATGTCCATAGTGACAGCTATCTGAGCAGTCACTGACATCTAGTTTTTGAAATTACAGTAACACTTTAAATCATTTCTTTCTTGTTTCATTTATTAACATATCCTGTACTCCCACAGACAACTGATAGATAATAAATTACAGACTAGACAGACCTATTTCCTTGAGAACGGAATTACCAGTGACATATTATCTAGGTATGAAAGAGTGAATCTTTAGTCTCCTGTCCTTATCTGTCTATTGAGTTTGAACTTTAGAAGGCTTTCACATACACTGCTCAATATAGGAAATAGAGAAGTAAAAAAGTGGGACAGAGTGTGAGTTACTGAAGAGAAATCAGCTCCTTCATTCCAGTCCCTCGGGAATTCTATTACATGAGTTACACACAACTATCTCTCTCAAGTCTCTCATTCACCCATCCCTCAGGAATTATCTTCAATGATTCACACACAACAAACATCTTTCTCAAGTCTCTTAATCACCCTCCATTTAGAAATTTTCTTCAGCGACTCATACACTGCCAGCATCTCTCTTCAAGTCTCTCCTCATTCCTGAGGAGGTCCAGGCTAGCAGTGTCAGCATCAGTTAGGAGGTGGGGTAGCTTGACTGTATTCTGGAGCTCCCCTACCTCTATGAGTGGATCTTTTGTAACAGAGGGCATCAATAACTGTCTTTTTTAGAAGAACTGACTCTAATCCCATGAATAGAGGCTCAAACATATATAAAGAAATCTAAAAGATACTGGGGCACATTTACTTACCCGTCCTGTCGCGATCCCCGCTGTGCGCTGTTCAACAAGGATTCGCACTAAGATCGTGCGTCTAATTTCCTGCATGTGTCATTTCCCCGCTGAGGTCCACCGGAGTTCACCTTCTTCCCGTGCTTGATCTTGTGACACAATTTTGTTTTGAAAATTCCGCGGTTTGTCCGACGGCATGCCCCTCGATTTGTGTCGCATGCAAGCTGGTGCCGATGCGCCACAATCCGATCACGTGCGCCAAAAACCCGGCACAAAAAGGAGATATTCGGGCAACCCAACAGAATCGCGGCCCGTGGACCCTTAGTAAATATGCTCTACTGTGTGTAGTTTCTGGGGGAGGTTGCTGGTGATAGGTTCCCTTTAAGTCCAAGAGTTAGAAGCAAAAGAAGTACTCACCATTTAAAAGCAATAGTCAGTTCACCTGTATCTGATATATGCCGTTTCACCAGCTCGAGAGGACCGGGGCTGCAGGTAATCACAGTTGTTAAAGGAAAAAGAGAACTTTAAAATACTAGTCTTCCAGCTTTATTTTTCTTTTTCCACGATTAAGAGATTTTATCGAAACGCGTAGGCTAGCTTCAGTCTTGCATATTTGCTACTCCAAATCCTTTGCCATCACAAAAGTGTATGTTTTAAGAGAAAAATAAATCTGAAAGACTAGTATCTTTACCATCCTGTTTGGTTTACCATCCTGTTTGGTTTATCTATTGAGACACTGTTCACAGGGTACAGTGCTTTCACACTTATGACATACCAGCCTGTAAATATTTTTACTAAATATGATGAATGATTTTATATGGTGTGAGTACTAGTTTGTGCCTGAATATTTTAGACCAGCTATAAAATGTACCTGTCCTAAAATTTACATGTCCTAAAATGGATAAATTGTGAAATAATAATTTTAATTGTAAAACTATCTTGGTGCTATATAAGCAATAGTAAATCATGAAAAGGTAGTGGCCTTGAAGTAATTTGAAGTTATAAGAACCATTCTCAAAATATATTGCTATTTTTCAAATAAAAGTGTGCTTCAAAGTTCTGAAATATGCATTAATTTGGTATCAAACAGAAACATCCCAATAAAATAATGTGTTTACATGTCATGCCTGCTCCTTGTATGGTCCACCACTGCATGAAATCCCATCCAGCAAATTGAAATGGCAGATAGTTTACTCCTTCCTCTTATTAGATATAATGCCTAGGCTGCATGAATAACTTTGTGATTCATTAAAACCCATCTAACAAGTGCTTCTAAGACCATGGAGTCTCACAGTGGGATTCTTCTATTTTTCCTTCCACCACTTGAGATGTTTAGATGTGTTTGTTTTGCTGCCAGACTTCCCAGCAGCGTCTGCCAAGGATTATGACTTGCATGAACACAGCTAATCATATTAATCTTTTATTGTATATCTAATAACCCTTAAAAATGAGTTTACATTTATTGAAGACTTGTGAGCAAGCAGTAATACATGTGATTTAAGAAGCTTCAGGTTGTTGAAAAAATAATGAAACCTAAAAAAAAGATTATATTCAATATGCAGATATTGCACTGGTTGACAAGGCTTAAGGTGTGGTAATGGATTTAGTGAACTCACAAAAGGGGCTTTCCCCTGAATTGCAGTACCCAACACTACAAACTGGGTTATCATGATTGGCTTAACCAGCTATATCTGTAATTTAACATCTGTATATACTAAAGTATAAGCCGAGGTACCTAATTTTACCACCAAAAACTGTAAAAACATATTGACTTGAGTATAAGCCTAGGGTGGGAAATTCATTGGTCACAGCCTCCAGACAGTATATTGCCAGCCTGCCCGAAGTAGTATATAGACAACCTTAGTAGTTTATAGCCAGCCCCCAGTTGTATATAGCCAGCCAATCCCCAGTAGTTTATAGCCAGCCCCCTGTAATATATAGCCAGCCAACCCCCATTAGTATATAGTCAGCCATCCCCCTGTAGTATATAGTTAGCCTCCTGTAGTATATAGCCATCCTCCTGTAGTATATAGCCAGCCCCCTGTAGCACATTAAAAAATAAACTGAATAAACTGAGTACTCACCTTTCTGACACTCTGTCTTCTTGCTTCATGTGTGCCAGCGCCAGCTCCAGGTTAGCGCCAGGCCCAATGCGCAAGGACCTGTCAGTGACATGGAGATGAGTATATTATTTTTTTTTATTTATCTGACCAAGTGAGTGGGGAATTTTCGGCTTTATTTTTCTTTTTCCATGATTAAGATGTTTTATCAAAAAGCGAAGGCTAGCTTCTTGCACATTTGTTACTCCAAATCCATTGCCATCACAAATGTGTATGTTTTGAAAGAAAAATAAATCTGGAAGACTAGTATCTTTACGATCCCATAGGCTAGGCTGGGCTTTGTGCTGAAAAACTGAGCTTATACACGCTAGTAGCAAGATAAAACAAAATCTCCAAATATGATCTATACATAAATAAATACAAAGGTATCCTGCAATTATTGTAAGGAGCACTGGAAAATGCAAAATTAGGAAAAGTAAAACACAAAGGGGCAGATTTATCAAGCTCTCTGAAAGTCAGAATATTTAAAGTTGTTCATGGCATCCAATCACAGTTCCCCTTTAAAATATTCATGAGGACTGGTAAAATGAAAGCTGAGCTGTGATTGGTAGCCATGGGCAACTAGAAATATTCTGACTTTCAGACAGCTTGATAAATCTGCCCCAAAATCTACTTTAATGTCCTTAACTTGTGTAAAACAAAAAGTAAATGGCTGCCAAATATTCTAGCTACAGATGAACAAATCTATTTGTTAATTTGTAGATTTTGTGTGAATCCGCCAATTTTCCAGATCTGAATTGAATTTCCACTTTGAACTAACTGATGCTACCCCAATATTTCCTGAAATTTGTATAAAATTATGATATAATCCCCTGATAGGATTGATAGTACTGCATTACTAGTGGTAAAAGAAGCCTCAGCACAGAAGTAGAGAAATCTATGCTGTAACAGGGATCATGGCAAGCTAAAAATGAAAAAATGCCATTATAGTTGTCACAGATGCACCCGCGATCCTTGGATGAATGACAGCTTCTCTACTGCAAACTCTGCAAGTTGCGGCCACCCATCAAGTTTGGCTGCCCAGTAGTCCAGGGGATCCTCTACCTGGGGTGGTAGAGTGCTGTCCATGAAGACCACCGCCTGCTGGTGCAGGGTCTGCTTCATGTTCTGCTGCTGGTGGCCACTACCCTCCTCAGTAGGAGGATGAAGGAATCTGCTCATTAACCCCTTCACGCTCTGCGGCAGATATATCTGCCACAAAGCTATGAAGGGTGTATGAAGAGGGCTCACAGACTGAGATGGGCTTTGCTGCAAATTGCCATCGCTATAACCCACGGATGGTGCTTGCACCAATCGCGGGTGTTAACCTTTTCTCTGCCACCGGCACTTAAAACATGCTGCCGCATGGGCGTCGTCATGTTTCTTCTGATTGTCGCTCCCCCGAAAATCATCGGGGGGGGGGGGGGGGGTGGCGATCGGTTGCCGTTACAGCCTCGGGTCTTCGTAAGACCCAAGGCTGCATGGTTTCTGCAGATTAGTTACAATGAGCCAGTGGCTCATTGTAATGAATCATATGCAAAAATGCCATATACTGCAATACAGTACCATTTCAGTATATGGTAGGAACGATCGGACCATCAAGGTGGAAAAAAAAGAAAAAAAAAGTTTAAAAAATGTAAAAAATTATTAAAATATTAAAAATTCAAATCACCCCCCTTTCCCTAGAACTGATATAAAAGATAATAAACAGTAAAAATCACAAACAACACAGGTATCGGCCCAAAATGCCTAATCCATCATGATATAAAAACGGTTATAACCGGCAGTGACCTTCAAAACTGGAAATGGCACCCAAATGTCCGAAACACAACTTTTACACCTTTTTACATAGCATAAAAAATGTAATAAAAAGGGATCAAAATGTTGCACAGTCCTCAAGATGGAAGCAATGAAAACGTTGGCTCAATTCACAAAAAAGTGACCCCCTCACACAGCTCCGTAGACCAAAGTATGAAAAAGTTATTAGTGTCAGAAGATGTAAATTCTTTTAAAAAAAATTTTCTTACACATTTAATTTTTGAAAATCCATTAAAACGCAATAAACCCTATATAAATTTGGTATCACCGCGATCGCATCGATCCAAAAAATAAAGTAGAGGTTTTATTTGGAGCGCAGAGTGAAAGTCATAAAACTGAGAACACAAGAACGTGACGCACATGCATTTTTTAAAATTTTTCCACATTTGGAATTTTTTTCCTACTTCCCAGTAACATCACGGGAAATGAAAATTTGTTATGCACAAAATAAGCCCTCACACAGGTCTGTAAACGGAAAAATTTAAAAGTTATGGATTTTTGAAGGTGGAGAGTGAGAAATGAGCAAAAAAACCCTGCGTCCTTAAGGGGTTAAGGACTTCAGACTTAAACTGCTGCTGATGAAGCTGCTACTGCTCCTACCCCCCCCCCACCCCCACACACACACACATCTCCCCACAGCAGCTGTGGCAGTAGTACGTGAGCAATGAATGCCAGGAATCCCCTGGTCAGACCTGACAAAGGATGGACAATGGCACACATAGGCAGCGACCAACTGTCTGCTCAGTATTTCTCTATAGTACGCCAGTTGTTACTCCCTCTCGGCAGCTGGAAAAAAGTCACCTATTTTGGACTGGTAGCAAGGGTTCAAGAGGGTGGAGAGCCAAAAGTTATCTCTATGCCAGATGTTGACTACTTAGGCAAAGCAGCCATCTGTGCAAGTGACTCTGAGGGACTCCTGGCCTCCATCTTCACTGTATACTGTTACGGTGCTTATGGGTCATCTGGCTATGTGGATTTGACATGGATTTCTTGATATCTACTTTAGCAATAAAACAGAAATTTGGGGAATACAGAACCCCAACAACTGACACCCTGGACTTTAAATAAAAATCACTCCATCAGCTACTGAGTACAAGCAGCTAGATGCTAGAGACAGCACATGCAGTGGGAAATTATGGGATTGCAAATGGCCGCCTGTTTTTATAGGGCTGTGACATCACATAAGCCTGCCGGTCGCTGATTGGCTTACATGTCTGCACATGTGATCGAGGGCGTTCCTTTCTTCTTTCCAGAGTTCCTTTCTAGTTCCCATGAATCACCCTAAACTTTGGATTCATACCGAACCGAAGTTTTTCTGGCAGGGGCTGGCAGGCTATATACTACAGGGGGCCGGCAGGCTATATGCTCCTCGGGGCTGGCTGGCTGTATACTACTGGAGACTGGCTGGCTTTATACTACTGGGGGCTGGCTGTATACTACAGGGGGCTGGCTGTATACTACTGGGGGTTGGATGGCTATACACTGCTGGGGGCTGGCTGTATACTACATAGGGCTGGCTCTATATTACATGGGGCTGGCTGTATTCTACTGGGGGCTGGCAGGCTATATACTACAGGGGTCTGGCAGGCTATATACTACTGGGGGCTGGCTGTATACTACTGGAGACTGGCTATACACTACTGGGGGCTGGCTATATACTACAGAGGGCTGGATGGCTATATACTGCAGGGGGCTGGCTGGCTATATCCTGGGAGGCTGTGACTAATGCATTTCCCACCATTGGCTTGTACTCAAGTCAAAAAAGGGGTAAAATTAGGGGTCTTGGCTTATACTCGGGACGGCTTATACTTGAGTATATATGGCTATATACTCCAGGGGGCTGGCAGGCTATACACTACTGGAGGCTGGCTGGCTGTATACTACTGGGGCTGGCTGGCTGTATACTATTTGGGGCTGGCTGGCTGTATACTACATGGGGTAGGCTGTATACTTACTTTTTAATTATTCTGGTGTGTCTTGCAGGAAGGCGTGCCCCTTTTTCCCTTCCTCCCCTTCCGCCTACATTCATATGTCTCACTTGCATCTACTTGTAACCATTAACTAAGGAAGTGATTGCAACTGAAATGCCTCAATTGAGTGTTTCTCACCTTGTCCTTTTTTTTTTTACGTTGTTTTAGACATGTATTTTAATTGCCTTGCTGGAATTCAATTTTTCAAGTTATTCTACAGCGGTGATTTAGAGAAAGGCAAATACCACATAATGCTGATGGTATTCAGCCAATAGTGTAAAAAGGGCAAATGTAGCAGTAACAATTAATTAACATCCCATTCCAAGAATCTCTCTCCGGCCCTTCTTTATTTTGTCTAAGTACAGGCAGTCCCCGGGTTGTGTACAAGATAGGCTCCCCGGGTTTGTACTTAAGTTTAATTTGGAAGTCGGAACTGTATATTTTATAATTGTAGGTACAGACAATTTTGTCCCAGTGACAATTGGATTTTCTAAAAAAAATTTTGTAATGGATTATCCAAGGATTATCAATAAAGCTTCATTACAGACACCTTACAGCTGATCATTGTAGTCTGGAACTAAAGTAAAGCATTCAGGGAGCTTCACCAGAGGTCACAGGGGCAGAGGGGTCTGTCTGTAACAAGAAGTCGTCTGTAAGTTGGATGTCCTTAGGTAGGGGACCGCCTGTATATCAAATCTATCGATGGTAATAAAGAATTTGTTTAGTGCTGTGTAAATAAAATTACAAATATAAGTTGTACTGAAATGCTCAAAACATTTTAAATATATATCTGCTGTCAGGCAAAACAGTCTTGTATCTTTTTAAATCAATGTTTACCTACAGCGTACCAAAAAAAGAGAAACAAAAGGTACATGTGTAGGTAGAGTACACTTAAAAATTAGCATTACATGACCATGGATCAGTGAAAAGCAAGAACAATGAAATATATCATTCATGATCACATATATAACCAGTATAAGGAAATCATACTGACATGAAGAGACCGATAGCCACTGCCAATAATGCAATCAATAAAATATGTGTTAACATGTATGAGTATGTGTTGGATCTTTTCCCATCAGTAATACTTCAGTCAACAAATGTATCAGGAGAGTATTTTTTATTGAAATTGTAATTATATCTCTCCAATCCTTAGTAATTGCTGTACCTGGAAACTAAATATTTTATTAGCTCGGGGGAACTGTACATATTTCATTGTTGAGTAGGTTATGCTTGTGTAGCCCCCAGAGCAGAGAAATGTAATACATCAATCAGTTCTGCCTAAACTGACCTTTTAGCCACTCTGTCAGGTTTGTTGTTTGGAAATAAGTGTCACTAGTGTTTAGTGTTCTCTCAAATAACTTCCAATAAAGGAAATAGACACATATAAAAATATTTATATCTTGCTGATTTTAGTAATGAGTTTTTTTTTCTTTTTATTCTTTTAGGCAACTAACTGGATATAAATAGTAAAATCTCCAGTTGTCCAACAGGCATCCACCATATTGGGTACTACACTGGTATCAAGTCACTTTAACCTCAATGACCACTATAAAGGCAATTGAGGGTACATCTTCTAATGCTATTAATATCTATACAATGGTACCCTATACATAAATGAGCAATGCTCTCATTAGTGCAGGAGGCCGGGCAGCGGTGAGCACTTGTCTTACATTATCTTTCTTCTGCTCTGTCCTAGCTTCTGATGTTGACTGAAGGGGTCACCATCAGTACCTAGGGCAATGCAGTCAAAGAAGCAAGAGGGGAACCAAATGGTAAGAACATGTCAGCTGTTTTACTCACCACCTGGCTCCTCTACTGCTCTGGGAACTGCACTGCCCTGGGTCCTAATGCCGGAACATACAACCAGCGTCAGAAGCCAGGGCAGAGCAGCAGGAAGGAGAAGAGGAGCCTTGAGTGGAGTCTTTGGGGGTCTCCACTATTATTTCTGCTCCAGAAGTCTTTAGTATTATACATCTGCTCTGAGGTTCCCCAATATTAAACATCAGCTAAGAGGTTATGATATCTCCATGTCTGCTTGGCATACCAAGTGTGATGATTTGTAACATTCCAAAAATGACAGTGCATCTGCACCGGACAAATGAATGGTTTATGTTGTAGCTAAGTGCCAGGTTTTCATTCGATGGCATCTGGATCTATATTCATATATTAGATCTTAATATGGGGCTCCGTTGGACAAAGATAGAAGCAGGTAATAATGTACAGCAGAACCTCCTTATAAAAAAAAAACGCTATATGCATTTCAAAGTATCTACTTACACTAGATGCATTTTAAAGTATCTACTTCTTCCTCAGTTCTGTTTGCACATTGCCTTATCCATATATAGAACAGTGATGGTGAACCTTTTAGAGGCTGAATGCCCAAAGTTCAGCCAAAAAACAACTTATTTATCACAAAGTGCAGACACTTAATTGATTAGCAACTTAATTAGAAACTTAATTATCAACTTATTGCTCCCTGCTCTGCCACAGCTCTCAATTGTATTGACATCTTAAGGACACAAATACCGTTTAAAGAAGGAAGTGAACTTCGGCTTATCATTGTAGCTCCCCCCCATTGAACAGGATTAATCATGGGGCAGAAAATCAAATGATGCTGGGGAAACTCTGGAGCGGCTTCTGGGAAGGCCTGGAGCAGACTCTGGAGCAGCCTCTGGAAAGTCCGGAGGAGACTCTGGAGAGGCCTCTGGGAAGAACGGAGGAGACTCTCTGGAGAGGCCCTGGCCTGGGCTGCTCCTCTATGGGATAGTGGTGATGCGGACATGGCTACCTATACCACGTTTCTGGCAAAAATGTGGTCCAGGTTCGAGCAAACTCAATTCCGGCTCCCACACCTGCCCTCCCACTCTCCTCCAGCCTTCTCAGAGGCCACTCCAGAGTCTCCTCCGACCTTCACAGAGGCCACTCTAGAGTCTCCTCCGGCATCCCCAGAGGCTGCTCCAGAGTCTCCTACGGCTCTCACAGAGGCCGCTCCAGAGTCTCCTCCAGCCGGCCTTACATTTTCATAATTTTTGAAATGTCTGGATAATTTATTTTATCATCAAGCTGGTTACAAATCGAATATCGGTTTTCTGTATTTTTTATTTTTATATTTTTTTTATTTCTGCAGAATTAACTATTTTGGGGATAATTACCGTTTTTAATGAAATTTTAAATACATAACATTAACCCCCCCCCCTATATTTCAACCCATTTTCAAATCTACACCCCTCAAACTATCAGAGACAGCTTATAGGAAGATTGTTAACCCCTTGAGATCTTCATAGCAATTAAATCAAAATGGCGTTCATTTAGCCCTAAAATGTATACATTTCCAAAACATTAAAAGAGAAACTTGTTTTATGGGTGCACAGCAAGGTGTGTAAAGGAAGGAGTACCATGCAGGTGCCAGGATTTTAGTTTCCTCATTGGCCCCTTTTTTGTTATTGGGGTCATATGATGGGATATTTTTTTGCGGGATGAGATGCGTTTTCCAGTGTAATCATTTTGGTACTGGTATCCCCTATTGGTGAAAAATTATTAACTTTTTTTTGAGAGCAGAAGTGGAAAATTCTGTACTGGATTTTTTACTTTTTTTTGGTGTTCACCATCTAACCAATAATCATGTTATCTTTATTCTATGGGTCAGTATAATTATGGGGATAGCATACTTTTAACATATAATAAAATACATATTTTTTCTTACATTTTACTAAATTTGCCAAATAAAACCTAATGCATTGCCGTATTTCAAGTGGCATAACATTTTTACTTTTTTGGCTACAGAGCTGGTTGATGGCCTGTTTCTTGCTAGAAATTTGAACAGTATTTGAACAGTATCATTCTGGAGTACATATGTTTTTTAATGACTTTTTATTGCATTTTTTGTGGGATGAAATCGGTCAAAATCATAATTTTTGGTGGTTTTTTAAGCATTTTTTTTACGGTGTTCATCAAGCGGGTTAATTATCTTTTTTAATTCTACAGGTAGTTATGGTAATGCTAAATATGCAGAGTTTGTGTTATGATTTAGACTTTTGTAAACAGTACATCTTTGTGTAATCAACTTTTTGTGGCCCTTTTGACTTCTATAGTACCGTCAGAGCCACAAACATGGATTAGAATAGGACATAATCTGAGCTATTCCTTACAGTCACTAGTCTCAGACATAGCTTAAATCCTTAGCAGTGAGCCCATAGCAAAACATAGAGTTGTGAGACAGCCACAAAAAATGGCCTTAGCACATGAGGATAAAACAATTGTGTGCAGAAGCACTAAGGGTGTAACTTCACATGCCACCTGTGTTTTCCTATCTGGGTCCAAACATTATAACTATATATAAGATCTTACCCTCCAGCAACTGCCAATGTCAGGATTTAAAAAGTTAAAAAGGTTTGCCCATGAAATGAAGTTCTCAAATTGTAATTCCCTAGTGATATTTACACAAGAAAGATAATTCATAACCCCTTACTTTACATTTTTTATCAGTTTTATTGCAGTTTTAGTTCCTAAAACATAATGACACTCAAAGCTCTACTTCCTCACCAAATGAATAAAACACAGTCTGCTCAGCTCCCTTATCTATTTGCAGCTTGTAGAATAAGTCTCTGTTGCTTGTCGGCAGTAAGTTTCTGCTGCTCCCTTTCGAAAGGAAGTGCATGTCTCTGAGCTGGTCCTATAATGCAGGGCGAAGGGAAGAAGGCAGAGAGCACTGTAGTGTGCAGACAAGAGAAGCTATTAATGAGAAGACTCCGACCATAATCATAAGATTTATGATGGTATCCAGGGACAACTAAAATTGCAAATACCAGGACTCATAGAGACAGGTTGCAATTATATCTGTAAAATGCTGTATTTTTGTTAATACAGTGAAACAGGGAAATAGAGAATATGTTATTTTTGTTATCATGAGTATATTTAAGAATCTTTTCTTTGTGGGAATAATGGAGCCACATGGCACTTTTATACAGTAGGCTTGAAATCTCCAACTGCCCTGTGGGATCACGAATATTTAAAAATGTCACTACATGGACATCTCTAAGCAACATCCAGGTATAGGAAATTCTGACCATGAATGCTTTGAACCACTATCCAGCATCTACAGGGAAGGAATATCTCTGAACTAGGTGTTATGTGGGACCTATGACTGTTGTTGTTTTGCAGTCTATGGATGGGGACAATGCTTAAACTAGTTCTATTTTGTTGGCACTAAGGGGCCTTGAACTAAAGAAGCAATGCAGATATAAAAAAAAAATAGTTTATGTAATTTTCGAAATATTTAGATGGCAGTTGTGCCCAACGTATCAGCTATAAAGTAAAAAAGTAACTTGCTTCTTATAACACTTGTATAAAACTTACTAAAAAAAGTTACATTTGAGGTATCTCTGACCTCTGTTAATGATATAGTTCAGTGAATTTTTGAGCTGCTAATGTAACAGTTGGCTGACCTTCCAGATTATGCATTGAGAAAGTAGAGTACCATCTTGCTTCAGAAGAGAAACATCCTGCATGTGTATGAGGAGTAATATACAATTCTAGAGACATTAAATCCATGAGTAATTCTTAAATTAAGGCCATTCATGCATAACAGTCTCTTGATTTACTGCGGGTGACAATAAAATTTATCACCAGTCAAAGAATAGTCCTCCTCTGCATTAAATGGAAAGTTGGATTTCAATATGGTTTACTATAATGATTAATGATGGAGTCACAATGTTTACAAGTTAATTAAACATAGTAACGAATCTTAAGTTTCAGACAACTCTAAATTCAAGCTTCATTCGCCAAAAGAAGCCTGAAGAGGCGAAACTTAAGGTCGGATAAGGTGTCTTGGCATTTTGTAAAGCTTTTATAATTATATGCGCATTTATAAGCATGTTGATGAGTATATTAATAAAAACTTTACTTTTCTCCCTATACTTCGGTGATCTGCATGGCTGGTTTGTTCCCTTCATTTAGGATCCATGACTAGTTTCAGGACACGAAGGCAAGATATAGAGGTGGACTGATAGCATGCACCTTACTTAGGAATTACTGACATTGAATAGATTGCTAATGGTCTTCCATACCTGACTCTGGTGGAGTGGTTTGAGTGACTTTTAACTGGAAAGTACTTTCTATTGAAAACCGAGATTAGCATTTTTATTCCCATTTTAACATTGGTAAATGAAGCCTAACACCGGTGAAATACAGAACTTAGGGGGAAATTTATCAAAGACATGGCTCCAGGGAAAGGCATGTTATAATGGCCCACCCACCCTCTGCAGCGGATACATCATGAAGCTTAAATCACTTCATGTATCACTTCATGTATCCCTTTAATTTGTAATGCATTCTTCATAAGTACCAAACTCCTCTTTACTAGAAATTTCTCAAGCAGTTAGAATGTGAACCACATGACACTTCACCCTATGTCTTCCTATGCCCAATATATTTCTGAAAAAAAAAAAAACATTGATATGCTTGGACGTGTGAATATAGAGCATGGGACAATTGTATTATTAGTCATGTGGGGTTTATACTAGGGAACTCATTGACATTATCTTATCATGGCAGACATGTGGGATTCCAGCTAGTAATTCTGCACTATTTCCCCAAATCCTGAATAGTTATTTAGAGTTAAATCCCTAAAGAGAGAGGGCTGTTAGTTGCCACTGATCCTGAGAACGACACTGCAGCTACTCCATACATAGAGCTACAGATAGTTGATGTCTGATTCAGAATATATATTGCTATACTGTAGTTATAACATTGGGTGGTATGCAGGTTGCTATACATCTATATTATATACATTTTTAGAGACTATGCTACTGTGCATATATTAAAGTAATAGCAAAGGACTACAGGCAGCTCTACAGTACATATACAAGTTCTGAAACTGTCTCTCAGTGCCATAGCAACAGATTGGCTATCATACTGCGTTCATCTATATTCTGATGCTGAAGTAAACAGTAGCTCTAAAATACTAGGTGTGGAGGAGTGGAGAGGCAAGAACACAAACATTTACATGCCAAAGAGCTTATTCTAAGTGCTACTTTAAGACAGAAATCCTGCTGTCAAAATGCTAATTAGGAATCTGTGCACATTTCTGGAGTCTGCGACACTGCATCTGAAGTATGACTACTTACCATTGTGTCATTCCCCATCGTCTATGTAATGTGTCTGTAAAGCCCAGGATTGAGATCTTATGGTTTAAAGGATAAAGTTACCCCGCCACACATGTTATTGATGCACAGAGGAGGAGAGGGGAGCGAAAATAACAGAACACCTATGTCACTGTGCAGAACGTTGCTGTAATCTGTAATTGTCTATTGGAGACAATATTGTAGAGTCCTTGTTTACACACATAGAAAAGTCCCGCAAAAGCTGGAGAAATGGTTGGAGTTTTGAATGAAAAGCAATGAGAATATGCACATCGGCAGAACATTGGTCCCTTCATACACCAGTACCAGGGCCAACCTAAAGGTGTAGCAATGGTCTTCTCACAAATTGGGTCTCACTACATTGGATCCGCACTGGTCCATCTTTGCTTCAGTCGGGCAGCTCTTGCTTTCTGGCTCTCATTGTGCCCCTACCTTTGGCTGTCTCTGTTTTTGCACTGCTGATTTGCGACAGATTCGACTAGGCTTCTAAGTCTCCACCTCCGCCTATATATTTAAGAGTGCCTCCTACTCACCTATGGGGCTTTGCTGAGAATATCACTAACCAAACTACTGTATGAGTCGTTTTAAACAGTGTGCTACTTGTAATAATCATAAAGCATAACTGTTTTTGGGTTTGGTCAATAATTGTCCTGGGAAGTATATCCTTGGTGGGTTGCACAAACCACATATCACAAATGCTATAGTCAAATGCACTCATGTTGCCCTAATATGTAGGCAGTTCCTTGGATGCAAAGACATTGAAGACATTAATAAGTTATTTAATTTCTTAGACATGAATCTGTATTTTTGGAAAATGATGAATCCATGCATCTGATGCTGTCAACTGGCCCTACAGACTGCATGAATGTGCCTGTGATTTTGACTTTTTTTGAGGGGGGATCTGGATTCAAATCATCAGTAATTCATGATTTTTATTATTATTGACCACATATGTATCATTTCATTCTGAATTACACAAGTTAAAATGTTCAACATTAATATTTAATTCATTGAGAATTTGTGAATTAAGATTTTCTTTAACATATTTGCACAGCTCAAATAAATTAAGTTATGGATCCATCACCAATGAGAAACTTAATGTACTAATTCATATAATTAACACCTTAAGACACAAGCTTAGGACAAGGACACATCCTTAAATGGCCTTCAGGACAGAGCACTTTTTTCCGTTTTCCAAGTTCAAGCTCAAAACATAACGTCCATAAGCTCCCAACACATAACTTTTTTATTTGGTATCTAACATAGGAATATGAAGAAATTGTTTTTTTTAGTTGATAGTTGTATTTTCCAATGGATTTGTTACAAGGGCAAAAATATTATAATAAAAATGTATTAAATCTATCCTGCGAGGCTAGCAAAATAAAATGGCTATTTCACCACTTGTTTGATTAAACATTTACAGAGTTAACTGTACAAATGATTCTGTAGGTTAGTGCAATTAAGGAGACACAGAATACGGTCTTAAGGTTTTCTTATGTTTTACTATTTTAACAAAAAGAAAAACCTTTCTGAGGAAATATAATTTACTTCTGTATTGCCATATTCTGAGAGATATAACTTTAATCCTCAAATCAGAAATGCAATATTAGGGCTTGTTTATTGCTTGATAACATAACATATTAATTGATACTACAATTATTTATTTTAATTTTTTTTATGATTTTTAAATTTTGTTTGACTTTTTTTACTATTCCGCTAGGGAAATTAAACCTGAGATAGATTGATCATAGCATAACATATTAATTGATACTACAATTATTTTTTTAATTTTTTTTAAAATGATTTTTACATTTTGTTTCACTCTTTTACTATTTTACTAGGGATCTTAAACCTGAGATACTTTGATCACTACAGTACTCTTTTGGTACTTTTGGCTTCAATACAAAAACATACCCAAGAAATCAAGCAGAACACAAGATTCTAGATTTTTTTCCTTTACTCACCTTATGTAATATTCAAAGACCTTACCACCACCACTCTTTATAATTAGAAAATAAGAGTATTTGGGTAAGGGGCAATAAAGTGTTGTATTGAAGATATTTCAGTTGCACTGATTCATTGTACAGTAAGCATCTAGATTTTACTGGGAGCAAGGATCTGGAATAATCCCCTCAGATAATACAGATGTAGCACTGGGTGGTAAAATAGGTAGTTGCCTCTATTCCCATATTACAGACACAAAAATATTTTTTAAAACCTTTAAAAAACTTTTTAAAAAATGTATCCTCTTCCAAGAGTTAGGAACATACGCCTTTAGAATACTAGCAGAAAAGCATAAATCTGCTAGACTAGTGCTTAAGAACCTGTTCCGCATAAAATCTACAATGAATGTCAAATTCTATAAGAAAGGAAAATTCTAATCATCACAATCAAGAAGATTTGAGGGGAGGAACATTTTCCCTCCTGCTTGATTGCTGATTCTTAGATACGCTGTGGGGATTGAATCTTCAAAGAATGATCATCTCTGTCTATACCTGCAATTGTGTCATATATAGTTCTAATGGATATATTATTCCTTTGCAGCTTTTGAAATGAAATCTAGCAATCTGGCAATATTCAGAAAGAGCAAATGTCTTGCCCTTTGTCAATGTGGGAATTTGAGTTGTATTTGGGACTATAAGGAAAGGGTTACTCATGTCTTTTATGTAGTGGTGGAAGTAATTAGCGACTATACACATATTGGAGGAAATTTATCAATCTGTCTGTGCCAGAATTCCGGAGCTCTATTCACATTTATTAAGGGTTTTGGACCATTTATAGGCAGTTTTCCAACTTGTCCAAAAAGAAGTGTCCTCATGGAATGATGACGTGGTCTAACCCATGCACCAGTAAATTCAATCCTAAACTACAACAGCTATTAGCTGGTCTAAAGTACAACTCCACAATCTTAAACTACTTCAGATAAAGCATCGTGTATGACTGTGTGATCTGACCCTTCACTGATCTATTCACTGGTCATAAACCTCCCCCACTGTTACTTTCTGCCATACTATTCTTGTAATCATAATAGTCAGCATTATTAGAGAGCTAAGCCTGCTGTGATACCCCAGTGGTCTTTAAATAGGCTACCAAGAATTAGAAAAACTTGACTCTTTCTTTATACAAACATCACGCCTTTCCATAGATTGTGTAAGGTATAGCAGCTGACCCTCATTTACATAATTATAGAAGATCAATGATACCGCACACAACCCCTGTGGTTGTTGAAAAAAATAAAGAAATCAGCCACGGTTTTCTAAGAAGGACAATCCTAAAGACTAAACTTAACAAAATTATATAGATAAATAGTGCTGATGATAATAGAAAACTTTGTAATATACTTTATTTTTAGAAAAATGTTCCTTTCTTCCATATTTAAGCTGCTTGCGTACATCAGCTTTCTGCCCGGTATCCATTGATGGCTGAGAGATAAAGGAACCTGGTAATGTTTCTAATGACTTAAGTCTTTACAGATAATTTAATCTCCTCACAGGACTGGATAATCAAGTAATCTCTAAGTAGAGAAACAGTTAATTTTAGCCTTCTTATCATTATGATGTGTAGGAGACTTCAGATACTGCAGAAGGAGAAAGAATCAGTAGAAGTAGGCATATGGAAAATGTTTTAGTTAAAAGTAAACTTTGGAATATTCTTCATTAACACCTGCACAATACATTTCAGTCATGTAAGGTTGAGTTACCTTTTAAGCGTTTGGAAGCTGTTTTAACATTAGAAGTATTATTGATTCAGTTAAAAAGCTTTTGGTTATTGTGCAGTCACAAAAAAAATGAGAATGAGATGGGTTGTAGATAGTTCAAACACCTTCCTCCACAAATGTAAAAAATTATTGCTTTATATCTCTTTTTTTTTGTTAAGCGATTATATGTACATATGTATATCAAATATAAAATACATAAAATGTTGGTTTTGAACAGTTGAGAGCCCCCAGTGCGAGTTGCGTACCCGGACACCATAGGACTTCCTGCGGGCATGAGGGAACTTTAAAATAAATAAAATATAATATAATGCAGAGAGAATGTTAATGAGTCAAACGGTCAGGAATTTTGAATATAAAACATCAACAATGGGAGGATGAGGAAACATATGAATTTCAATATTAATATGGGAGTATGTCTTAAGGGCTAAGTAGTACTAAATAACAGGTACACAGCCTTTTTGGATAGTGTTACTTATTAAGCTTAATGTGGTTGTTCTTCACAGCAGGTTTGATTGGTCTGGGTCAAAAATGGACTCCATTTGGTAAGATTAGATAGTTAAATGTGTGCGCACTTAGGGCGAGTTATCTTCAAAGAGGGAAGTATAAGTGGAGGTGGACATGTTTGTTTGTGAGAAGAGTTGGTTCAACCAGGGAGTATATGTTTTCTGGTATTTTGGGTGATTTCTGTCTTGGAAAGCACAGATTTCTTCCATTATGCAGAGTTGTGAGACTTTATTCACCCATTGGGCCGGGGTCGGTGGGACAGTTGATTTCCAAAGAGCTGGAATAACGGATTTGCCTCTAAGATGAGTTGCCACCACATATTTCTATTGAATCTAGTTGTGTAAGAGGTAATTATTAAATTCAGGAATAGAATTGTAGGGGAAAGTGGGAGTGCCCCGGCCATAAACTAGTGACAGTTGCAGTGATCGAGTCCCAGGAGTAGCAAATTTTGCTGCATTTCCACCATATGTGGAGGTACGTGCCTTTTTCATGTTGGCACCTCCAACAGGTATCAAGGATTTGGGGATTGTATCTATGCAGTGCCACTGGTGTCATGTACCACCTACTAAGTAATTTATAGGATGCCTCTTTGAGAGTTATGCATCTGGATGACCCATGGCTGTGGGAAAGCATCTGGTGTATTTCTGAGTCTGGTAACAAGATTCCTAGTTCTTTCTCCCACGCGGGTGGGGGGTCTGCATTTGAGTCACCTGTCAGTAACATTTTGTAAAATGTGGAGATGAGTTTGGTGGTAACTAATTTGGAATTCAAATTTAGTAGGTTCCCTGAGGATATCTCCTTGGCGAATGAGCGTCTTGAACTTGGATCTCAATTGAGCATATGTGAAGCGGTCTATGGCTATGTGCAAGAATATTTGTGATAGTTGGTTGAGAGTGGGAAATGCTCCATCACTAAGTATATCACCTATGAGTTTCTCATTCAGCTGTTCCTGTAGTATAAGGTCTGGAGGGTTATGTGGGGAGGTCATACCGGGGAGGTCTCCCACTCTTGTGATTGGGGATGGGTGTAGGCCGAGGGGCTTTGTACCTTGGGTTGTGTGCAAAACTTTAAAGGGTGCCTTTGTGATGATGTAAAGCATCTTAAAACGTTGTAGATGCTGCGATGTTTGAAGAGTAAGTTGTGTGAGAGAACTCTGAGTAAGAGTTTCTTCGATTGGGATGTACAGTTTGGTGGAACGGTTCTTAATCCAGTCCACAATTCTGAGCTGAACAGCCATGAAGAAGATACATATGTCTGGAAAACCTACCCCTCCATCTTGTTTAGATCTTATTAGAATACTATGATCCAGTTTGTGTCCTGCCCCACTCCAGAGATAATTTGTAAGTATCCTCCTCATTTTAATGAAGTAGTGTTGAGGTATGACAATAGGTAGTGTTTGCATAAGATATGTGATCTTAGGAATCACCAAACATCTTTAGTAGGTTTGATCTGCCTCACCACGAGATATAGGGTATATGTCAGCTTTTGATTAAATTTTGAATATTTTCCATTAGTGGTATG
Organism: Engystomops pustulosus; assembly: GCA_019512145.1. NCBI lineage: Eukaryota > Metazoa > Chordata > Amphibia > Anura > Leptodactylidae > Engystomops > Engystomops pustulosus. Next base: position 62,359,923 of record CM033641.1, on the reverse strand, counting down.
TAGTTCAGGGCAAACCAGGTATGCAGGTCACGAGTGATCTTGATCCCCAGAAAATGTTATACAGTTGTCTGACTAAGGGAAGGGTGAGGAATGTTTTATCCTCCTGATAGTTGTGTTTGGGCGTGTGAAAAAGGTTTAGGGGTTTTTTTTTTAATTTTTATACCAGTTCTAGGGAAAGTGGGGTGATTTGAAATTTTAGGTTTTGTTCTTTCTTTTTTTCCCCTTTATTTATAGACCTCTTAGGCTACCTTAACCCTATAAAATCAGATTGCACCTGCAATCTACTGCAATACTGCTGTATTGCAGTAGATGGCAGTATTAGAGGTGATCTTTCAATTTCAGAATTCTACTAATGACAGGTTCTGGAGTCTGAAACACACTTCAGACTGTCCTAGAAAAAGATTGTTACTCCCCAATGACTTCAAGCGGAGCGACATTCCTTACAAGATGGCAGTACCCCCATGCCGCTGGGAATTTACGTGCTGCTTGAGGCTTTGCCAGCAGCATTTAAAAGGTTGACACCCGTGATCGGTGCCACAACTGTTAATCAAATGAGCTACTCTGACATTGCGAATTGCTTTTAATCTGGGTAATATCCTACATACCACTCTAAATGAAGAATTATAAATAATAATAGTATAAATATTTGTATAGCGCTATCGTATTCCGACGGCACTTTACAGAAGAGATATACAAACAAAATAATACATTACAGAGCAATAACAATGTCCTCTGAAACAAAACCAGTAAGGCAAACGTTATACTTCTTGCACATAGGACTTGTCTAAATAATATTCTCCTTATAGCTATTTTTAATTTCACAAAAACATCATTATTCAGATTGTTGGTTTAGATAAATGTATTAACATTCATTTCCCAGAGGCGATTAGTTTGACAACTTAATATGTCAGAAGTTGGCAATTGAACATTACCTTACTCTATTTTATATTTCATGTGTAATGAAGTCTATTGATCAGTGATCTATAAAGCATCTGGTTCCATAGTTTACATTACACATCAGAAATATTTCTTCGAACCATTGATACTACAACTTGTAATAATGTATAAAACATACAAGGAGTGAGTGCCATTCTAATAGTGCTTGGCATACACATGTATACTTCCTTACCTTTCTTTTTGTTCCACAGATGAGTAGTGTTAGATATATGACACTGAAAAACAATGTATTGTGCTACTAATAGCATCTTATAGAGCAGGGAATTTTTTTTTGTCCAAGCTGTCACCTCACACCACTCATTAATCTCCAACCAAGAGGAAAAACTAAGAAATGACACATATCAATTGCTTGCCGGCCCCCTATTTGGCATGGTGTTGCTGCTAATATATAATATATATATTAGAATGGAGCTTTTTGGTTTATGTTGCTGTCCCATGTTTGCTCCCATCAGTCAGGTCCCCTTATGTAACAGCTGAGGGGAATTTGGCATCTATGGTGCGCAAAGCAAAGTTATGTCTGAGGGGGTGCCCTATTGCATAGCTTCACTCGGGGAACATCTTTGTTTTTGGTTTAGAAATTGGCTTATTGTTAGAAAGCATACGATCCTCATTAATTGTACATTCTCAGATTGGGTTAAAGTAATCAGTGGGGTGCCACAGGGTCCAGTGCTGGGCCCCCTTCTTTTAAATAATGACCTTATAGAGGGTTTACACATTACAGTTTCAATTCTTGCAGATGATACCAAGCTGTGTAATGTAAATAATACAGAAGTGGATAGTATAACATTACAGAGGGATTTATGGAAGCTTTGAAGATTGGGTGGAAAAATGGCAGATGCGGTTTAATGAAGATAAATGGAAGATTATGCACTTGGGCAATAGTAACAAAAGATACAATTAAGTTCTAAGCAGTTAATTACTTGGTAAACCTGCATCTCAAAAAAGACTTGAGGGTAGGTGTGGATGGTAAACTTAATTTTAGTGACCAGAGTCAGGCAGCTGCTAATAAGCAAATAAAATTATGTTGTATCAAGATATATCAAGAGGAATCAATGGTCAGACCACACATGCAGAGGAGAGCAACCAAGATTATTAGGGGAATGCGAGAGTAGAATACAATGATAGATGACTAATATTATTATTCAGTTTAGAAAAAGGACATCTTAGGGGAGGCCTCATTATAATGTACAAATACCTGAATGTGCAGTACAAGGATCTCTCCAAAGATCTTTTTATACCTAGGCCTGTGACCCGGACAAGGGGGCATCCTAGAGGAGAGGCGGTTCTGCCATCGCCACAGAGAGAGATTCTTTACTATAAGAGCAATAAGACTGTGGAACTCTCTTCCAGAGGAGGTTGTTATGGCAGATTTTTTGTTCAAGAGAGGCCTGGATGCCTTTCTTGAGAATAAAAATATCACAGGTTATAAGAAAAAAATACAAACTGACACAGGAAAACAAACAAACAGGAAAGACATATGCATATTAGATATGTTCTGACACTGACAACATGTAATTATAAAGAAGAATAATACCCTGTAATCTCTATTCATATTCTCAATGATGTTCTGAAGTATTCATCAAGGCTTCCCTGACCACAGAATTCAAATTCCCTGGTCAAACAGTTCAAAAATCTGCTGAATGAAAACCCAGATTGGGACCACAAATATTTTAGAATCGGGTCTCAGACAAATTCATTATCAGATAGGAAAGAGAGGCATATCTAACAAGTTAACACTTCTTTCACATGAAATTGAGAACTGGGGAGATGATTTAAACATACAATAGTCTTCCTTATTGTCATTTATAGCATAAAAATGTGAAATACCCTTAACCAATGTACAAATTGTATCTTCTGGAGAAACTGTGAGACCAATAGAGCTCTTCTTTATATTCTATGATCTTACTTAATTTCATTAACCACTGTTATAGCATATTTATGTTTATAAGCTTTGTCACCAAGAAGATATACTGTAAGTGCAGTTTCCTTCTCTTGAACTTCTATTTATTGGAATGAACACCTTTGTTAACTGTTTAAATACTGCTGGCATGTAAGCGCTGAAGCACTTGTGCCGAATCCATTTAAGTGCCTCCGGCGGCTTTCCTGGTGATAACTGGTGTTACCAGCTTTGCACTGAGCCAGACCCAAACTTCTGATGAAGTCTGGGACCAGAACAGCCATTGTTTGCTGGGAACCCGAACTTTGGGACTTAGCTCAACGCTACACATATCATTTGGGCCAATAAAAATTGCCATCACTAGAAATCAAAAGGACCTCCATAGTAATTATCTACATTGTTTTTAAAGCATAAAATATATAGGTATAACTTCAATTGAACAGCAACAATCCAATGAACAGTAAAGCAAATTCAGCCAGATGCAATTTCGGGTTGAAGGTAGTTTATTATCTTTTCCGTCAATTTGGCTAAACATTTTAAGAAAGTATTGGAGTTTTTTTGGCAAGAATTTGAACACACTACTACACTTTAAGAGCAAGGTTTGATTTACCAATTGTAAAGGTGGGGTTGGACATAGTAATCTTTAACTACAATAATTGTCACGGGTGCTCCTACGACCCATACCCCTCTCCGTTCCCCTGGTTCACCGCAGCTGGCTGACTTTCCTAACTGCGCTCTAACGGTAGCTCCGGTGGTCCAGCATGCACATCCCCGCCTCCTGGGGTGCTTGCGCCGGCTTCTGGAGATTTAAAGGGCCAGCGCCCCAATAATTGGTGCTGGCCACCTGGGACTTAATAAATAGCCAGTCTCTTCCCTCATGCCCCGCCCTCATGCCCCACCCCTGTTCTGTTTATGCTTCTCTGCTGCCTGCCCTGACCTTCTGCTCCGCCTCTGACCTTGATCATGACCTCCTGCCTGTCCCCAACCACGATTCCGCCTCCTGACGCTGTACCTTGCTTTGGCCACCACTACGGACAAAGTCGAGCCTGTAGAGCGACCTGGTGGTACCACGTTGCAGCAAGTCCAACCTGCTGTTCAGCAGGCTCTGGTGCAAACTGGGTGACTCTGCTCCCAGATATCGGCTTATGTCATCGTTTTTTGTCTTAAAGTTTTTTAATTAATATTCTTTATATCACAAGAGCAAATTATGTGTATATTTATGGCTTTAGATGAAATACAAATCTTTCATGATATAAACTTATAAAGTGATAAGTGATGTAGACATAAAGTATCAGACATACTATCACCTGCCCAGTGCTGCTTTTTTCCTTAATCCACTCACAGATTTTTACCTTTTTCGCTTCCATTTAGAAAACCTGTTCTAAAAGAACTAATTTCCACTAGTCAGAAAGCAACTGGGACATCAATTTCCTGTCAACTGCTGCAGTTTAAGCAGTTTCAGTGCTTTATTCTAATCTGTAGATGCTTAGTCTAAATTGAACATTTCTCATCAGGGGTACTATGAAAGCTTGCCCTGTCACTCACTTGCAATCTCAGGGCAATGTGTTAGGGCTGTGACGTGGCTTGAATGTAATAAGCAAAAGATCCGGCATGAAAATCCGTCAACACAAAACATCAAAGAAGCCAAGTAACATATCTTTTTTTAGCATTTTTAGAAATTGAACCCCTGGTAGCCTAATTTATATGAAGGTAAATTAGTGTTTGAATGATTTTATCTGAGCCTTTGCAGCTTGATGTTATGCCTAAAGCATAAGTCAAGAGTCATAACCTAAAGCAATTAAAAAATAATTTACTTTGAGCTTTGTTACCTTAAGGGGATTTTATAATTCCCCAGTGTAGAATTTTAGAGAAGCAGGTGATCCACGGCTGGAGTGGCTTATAAAAGTAAGTGCATTCTTGATTTAAAGTCAATTTTTGTGCAGGGCACTGACTACTGAATACAGCAGTTAATAAACTCTCAGTATAACATTATAATGTCCCTATGTTATAAAAATGTAAATGCTTGATTTGTCATTCACATGAATGGTACTTTCCTGCTACACTATATGAGCCAAATATATAACAGTCTGTTAAACATTAAAAAGAAACAAGGCGTTTTTTACATATTGCATTTATACTAAGCGAAACGCAGCTACCAATTTTGCATTCAGTAATGGAATTAATATTCTTTTATAGCAAGGCATTTTCTTTTATCAAGAACAGAGAAAAAGAACATATGGTTCTTGTTTGCATATGTAAAAACTACTTATACCTTGCCTTAGAGATTAAATTATTTAAGGGTATGCTTATCTTTGCAACCTACATATTAATTTTATTTTGTGAAACTGAAAAATTAGGCAACTTTCTGTAATATCTTTTCAAAAACTGCAGTGCAAATCTGTGGGAGGCATTTATCACGCTTTGTATAGCAGTTATGTTTTACAAGGCTGGAAAAACATATTTCCTGGCACATGGCTAGGAATTGTGACTATTTTCCCCCTACGCCACCCTCACGCCAAGGAGTGTGACAAGGCAGGGTATGGAGTGGGCCAGGGATACCCTATTCTGGCACATTTCCTATAGTCTGCACCAGAGAACTTTACGTTCTGCCCCTGGTGCCCACTGTCTCTGCACCCAGTTGCCCAGGACTTGATTTCTATATGTGCTCTCTGATGATGGTGCATTAAGCTGAGGGCTCTCTGTAACATCATTGTTCCCCTGCTGCCACTATTTGCAGGAGAGGAACGGCAGGTGCAATGTGATGATTACATCTGCCAGCATCACTGCACATAAGGGGGGATAAGGTGCCACAATTTAAAGGTGGAGATAAGGGCCCACAATATGTGAAGAGAAATTAGGGGGACAGCATTTGATGGGGCCACAAAATGAGGGGGAAATTAAGTGCCACAATAGGAAGGTGGAGATGAGGGAGGTACAATTACAAGGGAGATATAAGGGGCCACAATATGAGAAGGGAGAGAAGTGGGAAACTTTGTGATGGGGCCACAAAGTGAGGGGAGATGAGGTGGGCCACAGTGTAAATAAACCTTTCCCATTTTAGGTCAATTAGCATTATCAAAATTATTTATATTCACCAAATAGCAGAATAATAAGAGAGAATTTTCATCACAAATCTAAAGTTTACGGTAATTCGTGGGTACAAATTATTTTTTTCCCCTTTATTAGCAAAATGGCTGCAAGCACAATAGAGCTTATTTACTAAGGGTCCCGCGGCCGAATTTTCGTTGGCTTTCCCGGCTTTTCGTGCATCACGCCGGAAATTGTGTCGCACACGTTCGTTTTGTGCCCCAATCGCGCTTTCACAGGACACAAATCGGGGGGCGTCGGTCGATCCACAAAGAAGAGAGGAACACCCTGGATCACATGTGCAGACATGTAAGCCAATCAGCGACCAGCAGACTCATGTGATGTCACAGCCCTATAAAAACAGACGGCCATTTGCAATCCTGTCATTTCACACTGCATGTGCTATCTCTAACGTTTAGCTGCTTGTACTCAGTAGCTGATGGAGTGATTTTTGCTCGAAGTCCAGGGTGTCAGGTTTGGGGTTCACCACATTTTTATTCTTTTTTTTTGCTAAAGTTGATATCAAGAAATCTGTGTCAAATCAACTTAGTTGATTAACCAATGTGTCAGGCAGAGAGGTGGCAGGTGGAGCAGGCACAGGTCGTAGCACAGTAAGGGGGGACTATGTGAAGCCAGAACTGCCAGTGTCATCTAGTGGCAGTGTGTTGATAAACAACCCAAAGGTTCTCAATTGGTTGACTAGGTCATCCACTTCCTCCCAAATGAAGCAAGGGCTTCATCATCATTGTGTGGTGGTCCATCCTGGCGGCGCAGTAACAGCAGCAGCACCTAGTGGCACACATGCCATTTCAGCCAGTCAAGGCTCCAGCACTTCTGCCGAAGGGCGCTCTTTGACATCATTTCCCGGTCCACTCTCTAGGACCCTCACTACCAGTCCAAAATGGATGTCTTTTTTCCAGCTGCCAAGAGGGAGGAACAACTGGCGTACTATAGAGAAATACTGTGCAGACAGTTGGCCGCTGCCTATGTGGGCATTGTCCATCCTCTGTCAGGTCTGACCAGGGGATTACTGGCAGTCATTGCTCACGTACTACTGCCACGGCTGCTGTGGGGAGCTGTGGGGGGCAGGAGCTTCATCAGCAGCAGCTTAAGTCTGGAGTCCTTAATGAGAAGCTTCCTTCACCCGCCTTGTGAGGAGGGTAGCCAGCACCAGCAGCAGCAGAACATGGAGCTGACCCTGTACCAGCAGCTGGTGGCCTACTTGGACAGCACTCTACCAACCCAGGTAGAGGATCCCATCAACTACTGGGCAGCCAAATTTGATGTGTGGCCGCAACTTGCGGAGTTTGCAGCAGAGAAGCTGATCTGCCCGGCCAGTAGTGTGGCATCAGAGTGGGTTTTCAGTGCGGCGGGGGCCATCGTTTCCCCAAGGAGAACCTGCTTGTCCACTCATAATGTGGAGAGACTGACCTTTGTCAAGATGAATCAGGCATGGATCGGCAAGGATTTCAACACACCAATGCCTTATGCTTCGGATTAGATCAACCATGACTCCTCCTCCAAACGTTGAGAAAGGAGTTTGGATTCTAACTACCTGCCTCAGCCACTATTCTGATGCTGCCACCCACCTGATGCCACATATCTGCTGCCAGTTGCTCCATCTGCCTCCCACCAGCTTTACCAGGGACTGGAATTGTCACCCACCTCCACACTCCACATTGTGGCACTTTCTGACCTCCTCCTGCTGCTGCTGCTCCCGGCATCTCCACACTCTGTCATTGTGCCACACTGTGGCCTACCATGTTGCTGCCACCACCAGAATTGTTATTGTGCCACTCTCAGACCTCCTGCTGCTGCCGCCACCTCCACCCTTTGTCAGTGTGCCACTCTCTGATTTCCTGCTGCTATCGCCATCTCGCCTCTATCATTGTGCCATACTGTGGCCTACCATGTTGCTGCCACCACCAGAATTTGTCATTGAGCCACTCTCTGGCCTCATGCTGCTACTACTGCTGCCGCCCACCTACACACACTGTGATTGTGCCACTCTCTGACCTCCTGCTGCTGCCGCCACCTCCACAATTTGTCATTATGCCACTCTGTGGCCTCCCATGTTGCTGCCACCTCCAGAATTTTTCATTGTGCCACTCTTCGACCTCCTGCTGCTGCTGCCGCCATCTCCTTACTCTGTCATTGTGCCACACTGTGGCCTACCATGTTGCTGCCAGCTCCAGAATTTGTCATTGTGCCACTATCTGACCTCATGATTCTGCTTCCTCCACCTCCACACTCCATCATTCTGCCACTCTGTGGCCTACGATGTTGCTTGCACCTCCATTATTTGTCATTGTGCCACTCTTCAACCTACTCATGCTGCTGCCAACTGACCGCTGTCTCTCTGGAACACCCTGTGATTTCCATAATGCTGTTTTAACCCTCTACCACTCTATGACGTTGCCACTTTGTTTGGTTTTCCCCTTTATTTTATCTGTCAGAAGGAAATAAAAGCTTCAGGATTGATAGCCAAAAGCAGGAGTGGATACAGAACACAGAGGACATGCAAATATCCCATTTACTGGGGATCTCTGTTTTGGATCAACTCCTGTTTGCTTTTGGCTTTAGCAATACTGATGGATGATTGACCGATTGAAAGTGGACACTGATGGATGAAAGGGCAAAATGATTAGTGACGACAATGCAAAATTACTGCTGACACCCTCTCCACTCTTTTGGAGGGTTTCTACATGTATCAGCTTATAACAGAACAGGTTCTGTGGAAGTGCCAATGAAATTGAAAAGTGAAGCAATTCTAAGAGCGGTGGCAGTCATATGCGTGTCATACTAAAACACAGCATTGTTTGAACATCAGACCACGCTCCCTATGCATATTTGAGCATGGCACAACATTCTACAACACCCTACAGGCTCTCTGCAGCCAAGAAATAAAAGTTTTTTTAACGTGATTCGCCATGATACGAGTCGGCTCGAATTGAGCATGTAAGTGTGCTTTATAATCTTTGATCCTGGTGGAATATATGCTTTAAATACACTTATCTTAATTCATTAGTTAGATTTCTCTATACAAGAATCCTTTTCACTTTAGTAAGAATATACTCATAAAACCCTGTATGCAAATGTGACCTACACACATTCAAATGAGTAGCTTACATTATAGTCACCTCTGGCCTCTTAGTCTTTCAAACTGCAAAGGAAGCACTTCTCTGCGTTACCTAACCTCCATACTCTGCGCCTTCAATTTAATAATAAATTTGCATTAGATTTAGAAAACTATACCCTTCATCAATAATTCAAAGTTCATTGGACTATTTCAATTTCTATATATATAAATAGTTATTTTGTTAAATTATCTGGTTTTATGTGACAGTTTATAATAAAATATGAGCTGTCTGAAGATTCTAACCCTTTTAGGACTTGGCCCTTTTTTGTTTTTTCATTTCCTTTTTACACTCCCCATCCTCAAAAATCTACAACTTTTTTTATTTTTCTGTGTACAGAGCTGGGTGAGAGCTTGTTTTCTGCTTAGCTCTTTTTACTTCAAAGTGAGGTTATTTATCATTCCATACCGTGTAGTGAAAAGCAGGCAAAAATTCCCAATGCTGTGATATTGGTAAAAAATGCTATTTTCTTGTGGGCTCATTTTGTATGTCTTACAATTTTTTATGTGTCACAAATGACATGTTTCCTTTACCCTTTTTTCGTGGATATGATCACAGGGATTAGATGTTTTATTGTGTTTTAATACATTTTAAAAAATGAAAACCTATACAAAGAAAATTCTGGCCTTCTGACAATACTATCTATTTCATACTTCAGTGTACAGAGCTGTGTAAGTTGTCATGTTTTGCAAGATAAGTTGATTTTTTTACTGCTACCATTTAGAGATCAGTTAGATTTTTTGAACGCTTTTTATTTCTTATATTAAGTGTTGAAAAAAAGGGTGAAAAATGGTGCTTTGGACATTTGGGTGCTATTTCCCGTTACAGGGTCCAACGCTGAGAATAACCATTTTTATATTTTGATAGATTGGGACTTTTGGGTTGCTGCGATACCTAAAATGTTTATGATTCATTTGTTTATTTTAATATGAATTCTAGGGAAAGGGGTTGATTTGAAATTTTTTTAAAAATGTTTTTAAACTGTTTACATTTTTTTAGACCTCTAGCAGCAGAAGGTAATCTATGAAGATGTACTATGTAATATAGGACAGCATTCAAGCCAAGAGGGGTCCCGTCATGACTTCTTAAAGGTCATGTATATAAAGTTTAACCCCTTCCCGACGCGCGCCGCACTAGTACGGGGGGTCCCGGTGCATGGAGAGGGCTCGCGGACCGAGCCCTCTCCATAGCCGGTAAATCTTTGCTGCATAATGCTAGCACCGATCGCGGGTGCTTTCACATCGATCACCGACGGCAATACTGCGGGCGCCACCATCTTGCCGTGGATCGTCGCTCCCCGATGACGTCACGGGGAGCGGCGATCCAATGCCGTGACAGCTTCGGGTCTCACGAAGGCCCGAAGCTGTCTCGTTTTAACCCATTCATTACAATGTGCTATCAGCACATTGTAATAAATGAGGAGTAAAATCCCCATATATTGCAGTATGGCAGTATATGGTAGGATCGATCAGAAAACCTAGGGTTAAAGTACCCTAGGGAGTCTGAAAAATAGTAAAAGTAAAAAACAAAACAAAGTAAAAAAAAAAATTATAATAAAAAAAACCTAAAAATTCAAATCACCACCCTTTCCCTAGAACTGATATAAATATTAATGAACAGTAAAAATCATAAACACATTAGGTATCGCCGCTTCCAAAAATGCCCGATCTATCAAAATATAGTAACGGTTTTTCACTACGTTTAACCCCGAAACGGAAAATAGCGTCCATATTCGAAAATGGCATTTTTTTTTGCCATTTTGAAAAATATAAAAAAATTAATAAAAAGTGATCAAAAGGTCGCACAGTCCTAAAACTTATAGAAATAAAAACGCCATCGAAATTCTCAAAAAATGACACCACCCACAGCTCTGTACATCAAAGTATGAAAAAGTTATTGGCGCCAGAAGATGGCAAAATCCCCAAAAAATTTTTTGTACAGGTTTTAATTTTTTTAAATGTATGAAACCATTATAAAACCTATACAAATTTGGTATCCACGTAATTGTACCGACCCGAAGAATACAGTAGACATGTCATTTGGTGCGCACAGTTAAAGCTGTAAAATCCAAGACCACAAGAAAACGTTGCAAATGTGTTTTTTTCACCATTTTCACTGCATTTGGAATTTTTTTCACGCTTCCCAGTACACGACATGGAATATTAAATACTGTCACTACGAAGTGCAATTTGATACGCAGAATATAAGCCATCACAGAGCTCTTTATGTTGAAGGTGGTGAGTGAAAAATGGAAGTGAAAAAACTAAAAAAGGCCAAGTTGTTAAGGGATTAAAGAAGTTGTCCATTTTTAGCCAATTATTGATATTGTTTGCTTAATAGAAAATGTATATAATTTTCCAATATACTGTATTTTCTGTATCAATTTATCATAGTTTTATAGATCTCTGCTTGCTGTCCTGCTATAGAAAGCTTATATATATATACTTCCACTGAATAGAAATCTGCCCATGGTCTTGTGATGGACACACTGGTGCACAAGCCGTTATTATCACAGAGAGTAATCAGCGCCTTTTGATACTAACAGCTTGTGGACTTGTGTGTCCATCACAAGACCATGGACAGATTTCTCTCCACTGGCAGTAAACATAGAAGCTTTCTATAGCAGGGCAGCAAGCAGAGATCTAGAAATCTCTGAGGAATTGATACAGAAAGTATATTAGAACATTGAATAACTTTTCCTTACACAAACCATATCAATCATTTGCCGAAAATGGATAACCCCTTTAAAGTTCTTTTTCTGCATTGTTCTGAAACTCCATAATATTGAAGGACATAATTGCGATCCTAACTTATGGGGCTAAATCCTCATTTTAGATTCCTTTTAAAGTAAAACCTAAACACAAGTAGATTATGCAGCATCAATTCAGCCACTGAATTATTAGATGCCTTTTAGTAAGTTTTCTATTTTGCATTTTTCATTTAATTTTTTCTGTATTTACAAGATGTCTGCTTGAGTATCCATGTAAAGAAGCCATTTAGAAAACAACAGACATTTTTGGCCACTTTTAAAAATTATCCATCTATATTGAGATGTAGAAACATAGAAACCCACAAAGCCCAAATCTTTTTTCTCTTCTCCAGTAAGCAGCTTTCAACAGGTTTTCCCATTAAACCTATTATTGGTAAATGATTCCTTCATCACCAGCACAGATAATGAGTAACACGCTGTACTAATTTCAGTTCCATTCACAGCCTCACTATTACCTTCCTTTGAATTTTCAGCACTTTTTTCAGAATTTTCACAATACACATCAGTGTGCAGGACTTCTGTGGACTGGTGTAGACAATAAAGCCCTGAAATAATTGCAAATGCCAGCATTATGCTAGCATTTGGGACTATTTTCCCATTCAGTTTGCACCCCTTCAGGTTGCACTCACTGCAGCCAGTGACGTTTCACAGCCTCTTGATATACTTCAGCTGCGCTGGAGGGGAAGCAGGGTTATCATACCCTGGCATACGAGTGCCGGTGTATCATATATAAGCCCCAATGTCTGCAGTATTTACAGCAGATTTTATAATAATAATAATAATTAAAAAAAAAATTGCAATAAACCAATAAATTAATCAGGGACTTGGTTATAGAAATGTGGAACTGTGGATGCACTTGCAAGGAAATACATGACGGAATTCGAAATGTTTAAAATTCTATTTTCCTGTGTAAATTTGCTTGAATAAAAGTTACCTGATTTTAAATAAAAGATAATTTTTGCTCATTTATTCAAGCTTTCAATGAAAGCAGAAACACAAAGAAAATGTCTTATGTTTATAGCACAGATAGTCCATCAGCATCTCGCAGGTGGAAATGCATTTGAGCACTTTGTGACTGTGATTGTTAGAAGGTCAAATGCATTTGAATCAACCTTGCAACAAACAATTTGCTAGAAATGGCTCAGCATATGGATTTCTATTCTTCCATGGGTGTGGGCAGCATCGATACAGTGAACAAAGCCAGAGGTAGACTGTCACGGTTACACCCGCGATCCTCGATACGGATTGAGGGTGCACCCTTTCCTGCTGCCGCGGTCCCCGCTCCCCCAGCCCTCACTTACCTCTCCTGGCTCCGGTCTGCACTCTGGCTCCCAGCGTGTTGGTCGCATGCTTCTTCCCTGCAGTCGTGCGCTCCCTCCCAGCCTTAAAGGGCCAGCGTCCTCCTTATTGGATTCCTGGCTTGGCTATATAGCCTGGCGACTCCCAGCATCCCCTGCCGGATCTTCAGGTCATTCTCCTGGAGAGAAGCCTTCCTGAGCGTTTCCAGAGGCCTCTGTGTTTCCGTGTTCCTATGGTGATTCCCGTGTTCCTATGGGGATTCCCGTGTTCCGTGGTGTTCCCGTGTTCCGTGGTGTTCCCGTGTTCCTGGTGTCCTGTGGCGGTCCTAGTGTCCTGTGGCGGTCCTGCCTGCCTGCCTTCCTGTGGTCCTGCCTGCCTGCCTTCCCGTGGTCCTGCCTGCCTTCCCATGGTCCCGCCTGCCTGCCTTCCCGTGGTCCTGCCTGCCTGCCTTCCCGTGGTCCTGCCCGCCTGCCTTCCCGTGGTCCCTGTTTCCCTACCTTGGCTGCCACCGCGGGCCTAGTCGCACCCGGGGAGCGACCTGGTGACTCCCCGCCGCAGCAAGACCATCCCGCTTTGTGGCGGGCTCTGGCGAAGACCAGGAGTTCACTTAGACTCCGCTCCCGGGTGCGGCTAAGGTTGTTATCTCCCGCGGTGGTCCAGGGAGTCCACTTAGTCCTAAGGGACTAATCCCCATAGACTGTGACATAGACCTCATTCAATGTCATCTGTGTGGTGACTATGCTAAAGTACTGTAATTTGAGCAAAGGTACCAGGAGAGCGATACAGCTCACTATCCAGATCCAGTATCTTTATTTTTACCAATTTGTTTCTCTTCTTTTTGCTGTGTTTCGGGACTTTTTAGGTGTATTTAAGAAGTTAGCTGGTGAGTGTGTCTTGTGCTGTGTTCCTAAATGTATTTTTCCAAGACAGATGTTTTCTTTGTTCTACGACTTTTTGTAGAGCAAATTATAGTAATTTAGATGCAAAACTAAGTTCAACTGACCCCATACTTAGTTCCATACGTGCACCTAAAAAGATGTTAAAAATGTTAAGAAACACGCAAATCAGAGACAAAGAAAAAAACTGAAATATATTGCAGCTGCAAATTTAGAAAGATACAGAGCACTGCTAAAATATCCTGACTTCAGCCAACTTTAAAAAGTCGCAAATAATGCATGTGCCCTATAGACCACCACTTTTTAATGTGTTAAAATACTTTGGAATAAAGTGTTGGATTTGTTTTCCTTATGGTGGAACTTATCTTCCCTTTTAGTATTGTAGATAGAACCACTTTTTACTCCTATGAGCTGCAGTATCTCAGCATGGCCACAACAGCTGCCCACTTCCATTTATTCTACATATACAATCTTTTTCATAGCTTTTGACCAAGGAAAAATAAACGAAACATGAACAAACATCAGATTCTAAAGTTTTGCCCAAATGAGAATATAAATGACAACAGGAAACAAGAACAAAGAAGTCTACAACTGATTTTTGTACAGCAGTCAGTTAGAGAACTATGGATACCTGCAGACTATTTCTGGAATATTTTGTGCCCAACAAGACAACTTTGCAAATCAAGTACTTACAAAAATCTACCCCCTGTGAGTTAGCTCCAGGGCACACCAACAGTTTTATGGAATACAGAAACAACTGTAATGAAATAACTTGAGTACAGATATAAGTTTTTATAAAAGAGACTGAATAAGAGCTTGAATTACAACTAAAATGTTTATGCTTTTCAGTAAGGGTGCATTCAATAGGCTAAGGGTGGATGGGCAAGGAGAAGATAGATTGTGTTTCTAAATGTCAACATTTTGCAAAATTAATTTTAAAAAAATCACCAATTCAGATATAGGGGAATTAATAAATATTACACTTATGCATTACTGTATTAAAAGTGTTAAGAACTATATACAGTAGAAAGTGTTCTAGATATTGATATGGAGAATTAATTAAAGGGTTTGTACAGTGACTGAAATGTATGCTAAATTCATGATTTAATATATTAAATGGGTCCATGAAAGGATATACTCATCAATCCCATGCTGCTCCCATACTGATGTTTTCTGCTGGGTCTCTAATTCCAGACTATGGGACATATTTATCAGGGCCTCTGCACCATGTCAGTGGCGTAGAAGCTGATTGCTAGCACTTGTGATTACTTACACCGATCTGCAACCTTTACGCCAGTGAAATGTGAAGGGGCGTGAAGCGGGGGCGAGGCTGGCCGAGCGGAGGGCGAAGCCGGCCTGGAGTGGTCTTGTGCAGGGCGTTACTCCTAGCAATACTTTCACAGTGAAAATTCACCTGCTGCATGTAGGCAGGGCCTGACGTAGAATAAACGCTGCGCAGGACCCCGTCGGATACATGAAGAGGCTTCAGCCTCTTGATTTATCGCACTGCCAAAAAGCAGCGACGGGCCATCACGAGTATTAGTATTAGTATTTTCTGGCATACAAACACTGAAACAGTCACAATTCCTGGCATACTTGCTGGCCACACGCCTTTACACTGCCAATAGCCTGAGCCCGTTCACGTGATGACATATGATGCAATTCTACTCCAGATTGGACCTGCCATAGAAGTGCCCCACTAATGCGACTCTGCTGCCTGCTGGAATTTATAAGGAGTCCGGCGCTTCCTGATTGATCCAATGAGTGCTGGGTGCGGGGGCAATATCATATGCTGGTGCTGAAAGTCTCTCTGTATTTTCTTCTTCTTTGACTTATTTAGCACAATATTTCTTGGTGGAGAAACCTTAAGCATTTCATTGTAGAAATCTGTAGAACATCTTTGAATAGTACTAAACACAGAATTCGCACATGATTCCCTGCTGAAACCTGCCTGTAACTAACAGCTTGGCTCTTGTTGCATCACTTATCCTCTTAGATGCCATTATATTTAAGGGGTTTGTCAGTCAATTACATCTTCATTGCCCCTCCTTGATGTAATTAAAATGGGATGAGTGGTTGTGCCTACAGGTGTCAGCAGGTGTGAGTGTGGGTGGAGGGTGCTAACAATGATCTGCATGGTTGTTATCTTCCTATACTTAGTATGGTGTTTTGAAAGTGGCAGACACCAGGAAATTACCTAGTAAAATTTAGTTAAAGGCAATAAATTTATACTCTAAGATGTGAAAAAAGTACTTTGAAAATTCAGTATAAAACCTTAGTTTATTTCATTCATATGATAAAACAAACAATACAAATGAAAAACATTATGTACACTGAAACGAATGCTTCCACATCTGGAACAACCTGAATTTATGAATTAGTAAAACACAATTCCAAAATTATTAGTTTTGTTTATCTTACTTAATAACAAAAAAAAAAAAATAAAAAAGTTGTATGGTCCTAGAATATGGCAAATAGGTTAAAAGCAGTTAACTTCACAGATTTAGATTTTTTGTGAGTTAACCGTATAACAATGCAAAAATAAATTATGTTAAAACGATTTTTTGTAAAAATACTTATATAGTATACTATTGCTTTTGTATAAATATAGAAAATAATCATAATCTCTCATGACAAACCACTTGGTTCCAGTGGTGGCCTTTCTGTCTTCCGGGCTTCCAATTCTATCTCACTGGAATAAACTATTTAAATATTTATACAATACATTATGTGTACACCGGAATGATGACATTGAAATAATGCAGCTAATCCTAAAGACCACCCTTTATATGGCTACATAGACATAGGATGGCTCTTGATGTGACAATGAAAAAAAAAAAAAATTTGGTCATTAAGACTGATATAGACCTGGTTTTAGATGTTTTTTTAGGGCACAAATCTTATTGGAATATATGCACAAACATGACAGATACTTTATCTTGGATATGTGTCTGCTCCATCAGTTCTGTGTACATTCCTGCTTCTATAGGTGTTCATGTGATCTTGCTCCTTTCTTTGATGTTACATCTATAGTTAGGGCCCTGACTCTGAATAGATAGGTAATTCCCCACTGATAGAGAGAAGGTGGAATGGGTGGAAATCAGTAATCAGTAAACCGATCCTTGCACCCAAATTACACAATAATTCAGAGATTACCCGATCCTTAGCTATGGCTGTGGCAGGGTGTGTGCTTGATGTGTTCATGGGTGTGTACATTCATACTAAGGCAGGCGAATGAGATTTTGTATATTGGCCTCCTTTAATGGTTAATAACTAGAGATGAGCGAACATGCTCGTCCGAGCTTGATGCTCGGTCGAGCATTAGGGTACTCGAAACTGCTCGTTACTCGGACGAATACTTCGCCCGCTCGAGAAAATGGCAGCTCCCGCCGTTTTGCTTTTTGGCGGCCAGAAACAGAGCCAATCACAAGCCAGGAGACTCTGCACTCCACCCAGCATGCAGCTAATCCTAAAGACCACCCTTTATATGGCTACATAGACATAGGATGGCTCTTGATGTGACAATGAAAAAAAAAAAAAATTTGGTCATTAAGACTGATATAGACCTGGTTTTAGATGTTTTTTTAGGGCACAAATCTTATTGGAATATATGCACAAACATGACAGATACTTTATCTTGGATATGTGTCTGCTCTATCAGTTCTGTGTACATTCCTGCTTCTATAGGTGTTCATGTGATCTTGCTCCTTTCTTTGATGTTACATCTATAGTTAGGGCCCTGACTCTGAATAGATAGGTAATTCCCCTCTGATGGAGAGAAGGTGGTATGGAAATCAGTAATCAGTAAACCGATCCTTGCACCCAAATTACACAATACTTCAGAGATGACCCGATCCTTAGCTATGGCTGTGGCAGGGTGTGTGCTTGATGTGTTCATGGTTGTGTACATGCATACTAAGACAGGCGAATGAGATTTTGTATATTGGCCTCCTTTAATGGTTAATAACGTAATTGTCAGAATCCTCTGAATGGACTTTGTGAGCCATACTCAGGGCTTACTTGCTGGGAGCCCATTAAAACCTGCCTTGCAGTATATGATCCCTGGAAAGTTGGGTGGTTCATTATGGAGTTCTGTGTTAGACTGTGGGCTGAATGATGCAGGGGCTAGTTAAAATCCCATGGCTTAGTTCACTCAGGGCTGGTTATAATTTCTCCCTTTACCTGTAGTACTACTACTTGTTTATGTTTTGCTGAACCTGAAACCCTGAACTTGTTCCGGTATCCAACCTAAGCTGTTATCCTAAACCTTAGTCTGAACTAGAACCTGTATATGAACTTGTAACCAGCCTGAGCCAATACTCTGAACTCCAGTCTGAACTGGAACCTGTATCTGAGACAGTATCCAGCCTGTTCTGACACCTTATTGAAACCCATGTTAATCATTCTGTAGAACCATGTATCCTAGCCTAACCCAGACCCTGTAGCCTGACCTGATCCTGAACCCTGTATCCTAACCAGATCAGGAAACCCTTTATCTGCTCCCACAGAATACATATTTATCCTGACAGTAATTAAAAATAGCAATTAATAAAAGGTACGCTCCATTTTTGACCCTCTGTTACAAATGCAATGGCATGTGAGAAGCTGCAAGATTTACAGACACCATGAAGGTAACCAGAGGATTAACTCTATCCATGACGAATGTAGGATTTTCTCTGTCACGTATTCAATTAGAGGGTCTGTCAGATAATTATGCCCAGATGTTATAGTGTGTAATACTAGTACATGTTTGCACACCTATTATTATGTGTTTATTATAGAGTAAGCAGAAAAAAACATAACAATTAATAGTTATTGTGCTCGCTTATGTAACATAATAGCATCTGGGAAATAGCTTAGCAGTTTAATTGTAAAATATGTAATGTGTCCATTATTTTATGAGACTATATTCTTATCCACCTAAAGCCACAGGGCCCTGTCACACACACACACCATAATGGTTTCACAATATTTTTATTAGGTTTTCAAAAAGTTTTAGGAAGGGTACAAAAAGAAAAAAGGGACGGGAGATCAAATGTAAGCAATTTACATAATGGTGATCATAACACAGCTGGTCCAACGAGACTGCCATCTGAAAACAAAAGATCAGCTGGATACATCATACCTCTTACAAGATAACTATACACACCATATAATGGATACAAGCTACACCAAAGAAACTTACTTGAAAATGGGGTTCCTCTCAGGAACCAGCAATGTCGGTTCCGGGGGGCGTCAAGAGGCCTATGTTAAGATATTAAGGCCTTTAGGCACATGGACTGTCTATTTGTTCAACCCGTCCTGTCTGAACGTGTCGGCACTGCGCAGACCTGGACGTTTGAAACAAAAAAAAATAGAAAGTCCATGTTTGCTTTGATTTAACTAGATCGGGTGAATTAGGCCCTTTTTTAATGTATTAATAAAAATTGTTTTATATAAGCGTTCCTTTATTGCAGGCAACTTAATCTATTTGAGGCGCACTTCTGAAGATAGTTATATTTAAGACAACTTCTTATATTTTTCAGTGTAAACAACATGTCCCCAAAACTTAACATTTCTCTTCTCATTTTTCAGACCATTAAGCAAATAGCAGACACTTATGACCCCATATATGTGTATTCATAGGTTTGCTCTACATGATGAGTTATTATTTTCGTAAGTTCCATATTTGAGCTTCAAATAAAGAAACCATGTTGCTTAATTTTGCACAATCAACTGGAATTATTTATGCACGCCATTAGGAATTTTGATCTATACTTATAAAACCTGTTAACTGTAACTACGTCTTACACTACTTGGATCTTTCACAAATGTTCCTATTAAACGATATAAGTGTGTCACTGTTGCCTTAAGCCTAAGTTCCACTAACTCATTCAAATCTACTATCCTCTTACAAAGGTAAGACAGTGGTTTGCGTTATCACCTCCAAAAATTCCCATTGACATAGTTTTTTTCTGTCCAAAAAAATGCTATGGATAAACAGATACCCACCAACTGACCATCAACAATTGATTAAATGTGAGCATGAAGTTGCGAAGTAGATGCATGTGTAAATGTGGGCCATTGAGTCTGTTGTAAATCATTATTTTTCCTCTTACTCTCTCCCCCAAGTCGTCCTATGGTACTTGCTTGCCAACAATCTTTCACAGACTTTTGCACATTTCATAAGATGTAGTTTCAACCTTTCATTCTCCCTTCGGCTTTGCGTAGTCCGCCGTGATAATTTTTCTGCTCTGGGACCTCACAAGCATTGAGAGTTTTCCTCGCCATTTTTTTAGAAGTAATAATAATATGGCATATTTACTTACCTGGTCCTGTCATAGTCCCGAGGTGCATGTCCACCGAGGATGAAGTCCTCACATTTCCAATATGCGCATGTGTCGCTTCCGTGCATGAGGGGCCGCCGGAGTTCAACCTTCTTCTCTTCCTGATGTATGTGAGTGCATGGTTGCGAACACAATTTGATTTTTAAAAATCCCAGCGCTTTAGTCCGAATCAGTCGCAGCAATATGACGAGAACATAAAGGTCCACAGCCTAAATATAGAAAAGTTCAAAATGTCTCCTAAATGGGGATATTTCATAATGGGTTCGGAGCGTATGATATGCCCGCGCTGCATATTCACAGCCGTCATATCAATCATGCTTTTAATTGTTGTTTGCAGAGGCTGCCGCGCAGTCATTTATTCTAATGCCAGGCCGGGCGACTTTTTCAATAATCTGTTAAAAATCAGTTTACAAATATGTTGGCTGTGTCCCAACCTCCTAGTAGTAATGCATGGATCTAATTTTAACTTAGTATTAGTAAAGAGAATCAAATTTGGGCGGAAAGCAAATCTTTGGCATACACAGTTGTAACAAAAACTGCTAAAGACTTATAAAGATAAGGTAAAAGTGTCCACTAAGACATCCCAAGACCCCAACTCATCGTGTTCTGTTTTCTGGTTGTTTTTCATACTAGTCTCATGTTTCGTGTAGTAACTAGTAAAATATATGACATATTTTAAATAGAAATATTTCTTAAATAATGTATGATCTCATTTATTATTACAATAATAATTACAATAAGATCTTCACATTTCGATCAGTTATAAGTTGCAATCCATAACGTTGTTTAAAGTGGATCCGATGCTGGGTTAACATATCAACCCTCCAAGAAACAGAACTGGAATCTCGTCAACAAATCAGGAACATATTTTTCTAATTCTAGCTTGTTTAACGGAAAGGTTTGTTGTCTTTTTTATTATTAAGGTATCCAATTCTACTTTGGCACAGCTTTTTACTCCTTATTACGACTCTCCAAGTCTTGAAATTGATGTAGCATCCTTCAGATGAGGCTCATATAGAGAGATAAATGTGTTAATAGTTTACTATGTAGTATGATGAAAATGAGAAATAAATATTTTTAAAACAATATTAAGTTAAAAAATATGCATTTCATATAAGTATGCTTTTATCTTACAATTTCAGAAGCATTCACAGACATCATGGCACTATGGTACCACTTGCTTTTTGCCAGAGTTGGAATCATCTGATGGTATGCACAATCTTTTTGTAATTATTATAATTATAGCGTGAAGACCAATCCCTGTATTGAAATCTGAATTCAAACCAATAGGAGTCACCATTGTTATGGTTCCACACATTCAGTTCCTCCACCTCAGAGACAAAACACACATCTTCAAATATGGATTTGCGGACCACAGAGCAATGAGACTCTTAAAAACTTTCCTGCAGGTTTTTAACAGGAGTTTTCGCTGGCATTTTTGAGAAAAACAACAATAATGTATTAAATAACTAAGCCTATTTCTTTAACATTCATATTACATTTACTTTTAACATTGATTATTATGTTAAAGTGACTTTTTATTTATTTTTGTTGGGACATGATGCTGTGCTGTTGGTAACAATGTTCTGTGTCGCTTTCTTTCTTGTAACTTCATTCACTGTAAGCCAATCTCTCCATCTGAATCTACTTACACAGCAGTAGCCCAAGGCAAATTTCCCAGGGCACAGTGATCCTTGATCAGTTGTTTGTTCGTTTATTATTCATGGCCTTCTTCTTGTTCTCGTTACTTAAAAGTACTTAAAATATTAGTTGTTATCTGGTGTCACCATTACCTCCACTCATGCCATATTCACTCCGGGGACAATGGCTTTTACATCCGTCCTCCCAGGATCCCTCTGCTTATATACCCGCTCTTCCGCATCCTCACTTACTTCAGAACCGTTTTATATTGTAGTATACGTCAGCAAGTGGGCTTTCAACAGGTTAATTGATTTGGCAGTTAATAGGGGGGCCCCGGGTCTTGCTTTAAAGCACGTAGTCACCGTTCCATTTAAGTGAGAGGTCTCAAAGACATTGTTGTAGCTTAACCTGAGTGGTTGAACACAAATAAGTTGCAATCTTTTATACAGTACTACTATACCTTCTCTTACTTCTCCCTGTTTGTGGTTCAGTAATATTTGTATAAAACTGACCATTGGTCTAGTCTTCTTTGCAATGGGAAATGTTTCACAAACTTACAGATACTAGTTCAGTGTTTTATCCATCACATCTTGTGTCCTTCACTAGATTTTTATATGACATCAGACTTTGCCAGGCATAAACAACCAGACTAGGCACATGTTAGTCCTACATTATACATTTGCATTAATTCTAACGTAAAATTGGATTCAAAATTCCTTAGTTTTTTATGGTTATTTAAAAAATTACAGCCAAGCATAACCATTCCAGATCTATCTGCTAAACATCTGCCTCTGGCATTTATAATATCGACTTAACCAACTTAGTTTTGCAACATTCAGCTTTTTCCTAGAGAATTAGATGCATATTATTATTTAATATGTTGATACATTTTCAAATTTGAAATAGATATACAGCATCTTCGTTACATATATTTTTTCTTCAAAGATTTCCCAGTAATAGGTAGTGTGTCCAGGAACCTTCCAGAGCAAACCACACCAGACTTGTGCCGCAGCTGTTAGACTAGGTATTGTGTGCGAACTAACCCTGTGATGATTCTCAAGGCTACTGGCCTTTCCTACAAGCCGATAAACCGCCCTATAGGGCGAACCCCTATTCGAACTTAGTCTGCCGGAGCGTTCTATGGCCATCAGAGGGAAGAATTTATGTGACATATTAAGTAATGTCTTTTATTTCTAATCAAAAGCTTATTGCCTACATTTTTTTAATCCTCTCATCTAACGTTCGCGTCAATACTAGACGATTCCTTACATTTTCATTTCACATGCCTGTGTCAGATTAAGTCGTAATCATCTCAATTAGGGTCATCGGCTCAGTTAATAGGTCACAACAGCAAAGTCGAGATAAGTTGCAATTAAAGTACCAAAAGGGAAATCAAATAACTGAAGCTGCAGGGACGTACATAAATCATGCAATTAAATCAAATCACAAAAAAGTTAGGATATTCCTTCTGCCATACTGGTTCATCAAATATAAACAATTGTGGGAATAATGTTTTTATTTGATAATTGTCATACTATACTCTGTATGCTACATATAGAACTCTGGATTGTTTTTCTATATTGGCCATCTACTCTGCTATAAACGCGATATGCCCCTCTTATTTTTTAGCTGGATTCATCGTTTTTTGCCATGGGCATTCTTCTTTCGATTTTCAACATAAAAATAGTAGCTTTTCCATATCATGTATATGAGTCCTGTTTCCTTAAAACTAAAAACCCAGGCTGACTTTTTTTACTTGAGCCATCAATTATATGTTGCATCATGGTCCATATTTTTTTCATTGGTATGCAATCATGTAAAAATGGCCACTAAATTATATTATTTTACATCTGTTTTATTCCTGATGTTGTAATGGTGACAGTCTGCAGAGTTGTACTGTGTGGGCAGGAAGAACAAAGGGGGATTTATAACAAAGCCTTGATAAGTTGACTCAACGTTGCGAGACTATAACTTCGAGAAGCCTCTTTATTCGCATACCAGTATATCCACTGAGATCAAAGCACTTTCAATGTGAACGCTTTTTTGTTTTCATTTTAAGTTAGTGGCGTCAGAATATGACAAAAAAATTTTGTACAGAAGTTTTTCTTTTTAAAATCCTAAAAACTAGATAAATTTAGTAATTCCCATGGTGATATCTGACCCAAGAATACAAGGGAAGTGTGTCATTTGGACCGCAGAATGAAAAGAAAGCCTATAAATACAAAATGTTGTTCATTTGAATTTAATTTTCACTTTTTAAATATTGAATTAGTATTATTTACACGCAAACAAGCCAAAATAAAGCTCTGTACATGGAAAAAAAATGTTAAAAGGTTATTGATTTTTGGGAGAATGGGACTTAAAAAAGGACCAAAAAACTGCGTGCTCGTTTAGGGGTTAAACATTTTTCTTGGTTTGAACCATGCTTTATTTATGTCGGTTTCATTATTTAACAGATGTGGCGAGCCATGACACTGTTGCGAAAAGAAATGGCTTCTACATACATAAACTGTCTCTTTCCATACAACTGCTAACGTTTCTGTTGTTTCTGTTGTTTTTACCATGGTGGCATCTCTACTAACTCCATCAAATTCTCAACGAGATTTCTTCACTGAATCCTGACAATGGAAAAGATCTCTGCTTTGACAGGCGCTTCACATTTTAACTTATTTTCAGCCATTGGTCAGTTCACACTGAGATTACCTAATGCAATTCTTGACTATTGGTCAGTCCCCCTGTATTTTGAAATCAAAAATCTATGTTGTTTTTTTTTTCTGTTGTTGTTGTTTGTGCATGAACTATTATGCCACTGATTTGCAGAATCCATTGTATTCATTGACATAGAGAGAGTGAAAGCAAAGCTGTCAACCTTAGCATTTACTCAGACAACTACTGTTATTGAGCATTGAAATAAAGCTTTCAGCCCTAATGAGAATCTACGTCCAAGGCTACATGCACATAAATGTGTGCTTGTTCATTGGCCACAAAAACAGCCCATGTGAACTCGCTCACGGTGCTGATAGCATAGAAAGGCTGCCTAACATAGTAGGTATAGACAATATGTAGCCCAGGAAGTCACCTCATACAGGTAGGCATAAAACTACCACCAGCATCTGTGAAGAGGAAAAAAATAAGTGCTATTTATTTTTTTTCTTAAAGCGTAACTGTAAACGTTACTTACAAAAATAGTTTTAACACACCGGAGAGACCTTTGGACAACGCAGATACCGGAATCATGCTCCTGGTTTCTTGCCAGCCTTAAATAGAGCCTGTTATCAGCCCATCTTATTATATCATATTCCACTATTCCTGAAGTGGGGTAACACTATCTGCGTGTGACATCAGCTAAGGGCACTGAGGCCAGGCACACTGAGGGCATTCACATGATCAGGACAGCATGTTTGTTATTGGCTGACCTAAAGCATGTGATAAGTCAAATGCTGGTGACATCACCAATATGTCCTGTTTTCCTTGCCTCTCCTCTCCTACTTCCCCTCCCAAAAAACCGCCTCCTCTTGTCTCCAGCTGTCCTGTATGGGTTTCCCCTGGTTTACCAGAAAGCATAGCAATTGGTCAATTAGCTCCTGGGGGAGAAGTAAAATCGTCTCGCTAGCAGCCTAAACACCCTGCAGATTAATTGAGAGTAAATTAAGTTGCTTATTTTTACTTATGGGGGATAATTAATATACTGACGTTCGCAGCTCTAGGGGTTAATATGACTTAGGGCTAGTGTGGGTGGCAATATCACTAATGACTATTGGTTTGGGGACACTGTGACTAGGCTATTGTGGGACACTGTGATTATATTAGCTACTGTGGAACACTGACTATAATGGCTACTGTCAGGGCCCTGTACCATATTGGCTGCTGTGAGTAGGAACTTAGAAGGAATAGATTAGAGCGGCACATCTTTGAATCATTGAATCAGCGTAATTCTTTTTATTGGTCCTGGATGAAAGCTACCTATTCACAGACATAAAAAAGGCAGAAGCCATCTGTTGCGTTTCACGACCTTAGTGTGGTATATAATCATAGTAAATCAGAGAAAAATGGTTAGCAGATATCATCATCTAACAAAATACAATGGCACCATATTTAAAACAATTACAGAATAATTACTGCTATATGTCAATAATTTAAAAGCATACATTTCTGAAATTAAGACCTTTTGGAAAGATGGCAATCTTTTGTAAGGATCCAGAATCCGTCCCGGTTTAGCAACTTTCGCCTTAGATCAAATCCTCTACTGCTTGTTTAACTCATCTTCTATACCCCTGAAAACAAAAACAGTTAGACATCTATTGTGTTGTTCCATGAATGTTTAACTGCATTGGCTGGATTCTATGGTTCTGGGTTCATAGCACTATTATTCTGTTCCGTGTTGTCTATTTTTGTTGTCAGTATATTTAACCCTTAGTGGACCGCCGTATCGGGTTTTTAACTGGGCAGCCATTAAGGGAACTTCTTCTGCACACTCGGCATTTTGACGCTGAAAGGGGTTGTAAAAGTGAGTCTAACCAAGCTCCCATACATTCGTTAAGTACCCTAAACTCCACAAGGAAAAATCCCCCCATGCAGCGCCCATTAGCAGGCATAGGTTCTATTAACAAAGGTATGGAAGCTTGCTAACTCACTTTTATAACCCATAGTCACAGGTTGCTTTTGGTTATCTTTAGGACGCAAGCAGTAGTATAACAACATACTCTGGTGTTTTCACACTATTCTTTGCTTACATGCGACATTGAGCACTATACACAAGTATACCACATTCGTTAGTCCCCATAGCATTGTCTTATCATCTGGATAATATCCCACTATTCCACTGATCTGAAAATGTAAATGCTACAGTTTACATGTAATCTCTTATTATTTTCAGTACAACAAACTGTTCTTTTTACAAAATTGGGGAGCCGATGGAGCTAATTTTTCCCCATCGCTTGCTAATATGAACCAATATGAATATGAACTTCTGATACAAAAACCCATGATGCTATCAATAATGAATACACAAAACTCAAAAGGCTTCAATCACAAAATGGAGCTTAAATAGTTAGCTGTTATGATTCACAAATGTTATGGGCTTTCCAAAATGCAGAGTTACTCCAGGATGGCGCCACTACCATACTACAACGTCCCATGATCCCTCAGATCTCAGTAACAGCTACCCCCTATGATGCTCTTCTCCCAGTGTGGTCTAACAGAACTGTCTTGCTCTGTTACCATAGTAATGTATGTGTGTAACTGTCATCATTGTACATTGCCTCACCTGAGATTACGTCTTGCCACAACACTGGCCATATAGGATGCACGCATCACAAGCCTACACAATAGCATGATCATGCTTTCTAACAGGTGCAGACATGTAAGACTACCAATGGCCATCGTTTGTCTCCTTCAAGGGACAAGTCCAGACTACTAGGGCCATATCATTTTAATTCTCCACTACAGTGTAGTCCCAGCATTTTCTGCTAAGGGGGTAAATTTTAAAAAAAAAAATATAGATATATATATATATCTATATATATCTACTACTCGGATATAGACGAAATCCACTATCCTGGTGTACAAAACGCGATAAACTTGATAACACCATAAATGTAACTACAAACATGAATAACAATAGTTAAGAATCAGCGTGATGGAATGTAGAGTGTATGCGGCGCACGAGAAGAGTGGCGCACGGAGGAAACGACAGTGGCGGTATATGTGAGGCGCACGGATATCAGAGAACAGAGGTATATTGAGTTGCTGAGCAACCCGATGATGTGTGTATGTTAACAGGAACCAGCAATGTCGGTTCCGGGGGGCGTCAAGAGGCCTATGTTAAGATATTAAGGCCTTTAGGCACATGGACTGTCTATTTGTTCAACCCGTCCTGTCTGAACGTGTCGGCACTGCGCAGACCTGGACGTTTGAAACAAAAAAAAATAGAAAGTCCATGTTTGCTTTGATTTAACTAGATCGGGTGAATTAGGCCCTTTTTTAATGTATTAATAAAAATTGTTTTATATAAGCGTTCCTTTATTGCAGGCAACTTAATCTATTTGAGACGAACTTTATAAGTAGTTAATATTAGAATTTTATATTTTCAGGTAAACACAGTCCAAAACTTAACATTTCTCTTCTCATTTCAACCAATTAGCATAATAGCAGGACACTATGACCCCATATAATGTGTATCATAGGTTGCTCTACATGATGAAGTATTATTTTCGTATATTCCATATTTGACTTCAAATAAAGAAACCATGTTCTTAATTTTGCACAATCAACTGGAATATTTTATGCACGCGATTAGGAATTTTGATTCTATACTTATAAAAAACCTGTTAACTAAACCTTCGTCATTTACTACTTGGATCTTTCACAAATGTTCCTATGAAACACTATAAGTGTGTACACTGTCGGCTTATGCCTAAGTTCACACTAACATTCAATCTACGTATCCTGCCTACAAAGGTAAGAAGTGGTTTGACGTTATCCCTCAAAAATCCCATTGACATATTTTTTTCTGTCCAAAAATTGCATGGAAAACAATCCCACCTGAACTGGACCATAACAGATGATATAAATGTGAGCATGAGTTTGCGGAAGTAGATGCATGTGTAATGTGGGCCATTGAAGTCTGTTGTAAATCATTATTTTCTCCTGTCTACTATAGCTCCCCCAAGTCGTCCTATGTACTGTTCCACACAATCTTCACAGACTTTTGCACATTTCATCAAAGATGTAGTTTCAAACCTTTCATTCCCCATTCGGCTTGCGTTGTCGCCGTGATAATTTTTCTGCTCGGGCCTCAAACAAGTCATTGAGAGTTTCCTCGCCATTTTTTAGAAGTAAGATATACTGGCATATTTACTTACCTGGTCCTGTCTATCCCCAGGTGCATGTCCACCGAGGATGAAGTCCTCACGATTTCACAATAATGCGGCATGTGTCGCTTCCGTGCTGAGGGCCGCCGGAGTTCACCTTCTTCTTCCGATGTATGTGAGTGCATGGTTGCGAACACAATTTGAATTTTAAAATCCCAGCGCTTAGTCCGAATAGTCAGTCAGCAATATGACGAACATAAAGGTCCACAGCCTAAATAATAGAAAAGTTCAAAATGTCTACCTGACAATGGGGATTATTATCATATGGGGTTTCGGGCGTATGATTGCCCGCCTGCTGCATATTCACAGCCGTCCTATATCATCATGCTTTTTATTGTGTTTTGCAGAGCTGCCGCGCAGTCATTTATTCTATGCCAGGGCCGGGCGACTTTTCAACATAATCCTTGTAAAAACATCAGTTTTACAAATGATGTTGGCTGTGTCCCCTCCTAGTAGTAAGCATGACACATTTTAACTTGTATTAGTACAAGAAATAAAATTGGGCGGAAAGATCAAATCTTTGGCATACACAGTTGTAAACTAAAAACTCGCTAAAAAACTTTAATCAAAGATAATGGTAATAACGTGTCACTAAGACATCCCAAGACCCCCAACATCATCTGTCTCTGTTTTCTGGTTGTTCTTTCATACTATTACTCATGTTTTGTGTAGTAATAGTAAATATTGAGACCATATTTTTAATAGAAATATTTCTTAAATAATGTAATGATCTTCATTTTATTATACATTAATAATTACAATAAGATATTGCAACATGTGTCGTAAGTTCATATAAGTTGCAACCAAAGTTGTTTAAAGTGTATCCGATTGCTGGGTTACATATTCACCCATGCCAAGAAACAAACTGGATCTCGTCAACAAATTCAGGATACATATTTTCTAATTAACTTGTTTAACGTAAAGGTTCGTTGTCTTTTTTTTATTATAAGTTATCCAATTCTACTTTGGCACAGCTTTATTACCAGCTGATATTACGACTCTTAAGTCTTGAAATTGATGTAGCATCCTTCAGATGGGCTCAATAGAATGAAATGTTCTAATATTATATGTAGTATGGATCGAAAATGAGAATAAATATTTTTAACAATATTTAAGGGTTTTAAAAAATTATGCATTTCATATAAGTATGCTTTTATCCTTACAATTTCAGAAGCATTCAGACCATCAGTGGC
The DNA here is from genome assembly GCA_019512145.1 of Engystomops pustulosus. Lineage (NCBI taxonomy): Eukaryota > Metazoa > Chordata > Amphibia > Anura > Leptodactylidae > Engystomops > Engystomops pustulosus. The sequence goes on along the minus strand of CM033641.1, from coordinate 62,329,848 downwards.
ACTATGGTACCCTTGCTTTTTGCCAGAGTTGGATCATCTTGATGGTGCACAATCTTTTTGTATTCTTAGTAATTATAGCGTGAATGACCAATCCCTGTATTGAAATCTGAATTCAAACCAACAGAGGTCCTACTTTATGTCCACATCGTCCCCACCTCAGAGAACAAAACAACATCTTTCAAATATGATTTGCGCATTCCCAAAGAGCATGAGACTCTTAAAAACTTTCCGAGGTTTTTAACAGGAGTTCCTGGCATTTTTTGAGAAAAACAACAATAAATGATTAAATAACCTAAGCCTATTTCTAAATTCTATTCTTTACTTTTAACATTGATTATTATTGTAACGGACATTTTATTTATTTTTTTTGGGACATGATGCTTCTGTGTTGGTAAACATGTTCTGTGTCGCTGTCTCTTTCTTGTAACTTGCAATTCATGTAAAGCAAATCTCCCATCTGTGAATCTACTTACAAGCAGTAGCTCCAAGGTCAAATTCCCAGGGCACAGTGATCCTTGATCGTTGTTTGTTTCGTTTATTATTCATGGCCCTCTTTTCTTGTCTCTACCTAAAATACTTAAAATATTCAGTGTTCGTGGTGTCACCTTAGCCTCCCTCCTCCCATATTCCCGGGGAAATGGCTTTTACACCGCCTCCCAGGATGCCATCTGCTTATATACCCGCCTTCCGCATCCTCAATTACTTCAGAAGCCGTTTATATTGTAATACCGTCACAGTGGGCTTTCAAACATGGTTAAGTTGATTTGGCATTAATAATGGGGGGCCGGCGTCTGCTTTAATACACGTGTAGTCACCGTTCCATATTAATGAGAGGTCTCAAAGACAATTGTTGTAGCTTAACCATGAGTTGGTGTGAACACAAATAGAGTTGCAAACTTTTACAGTATACTAATACCTTCTCTTATAACTTCTCCCTGTTGTGGTTCAGCAATAATTGTGTATAAAAACTGACCATATGTCTAGTTTCTTTGCAATGGGAAATTTTCACCACAACTTACAGATAACTAGTTCATGATGTTTATCCCATCCACTCTTGTTGCCTTCACTAGATTTTTATTATGACATCAGAACTTGCCAGGGCATAAATATCCAGTACTAGGCACATGTTGTCCTACATTATACATTTGCATTAATATTCTAACGCACAAAGTTGGATTAAAAATTCCTAGTTTTTTATTGGTTATTTAAAATTACAGCCAAGCATAACCATTCCAGATCTATCTGCTAGAACATCTGTCCTCTGGGCAGTTTATATGATCACTTAACAACTTAGTTCAACATCAGCTTTTTCCTCAGAAATTAATGCAACGATTATTATTTAATATGTTGATACATTTTAAATTTGAAATCGATAACAGCATCTTCGTTACATATATTTTTTCTCAAATGATTTCCAGTAATAGGTTATGTCAGGAACCTGCCAGAGCAACCACACACCAGACTTTGCGCAGCTGTTTAACCTAGGTAATGTGTGCGAACTAACCTGTGATGATTCTTCGGCTACTGGCCTTCCTACAAGCAGATAAACCGCCTGATAGGGCGAACCACTATATCGAACTTGATTAGACCCTGGAGCTTCGTTGGATCAGAGATGGAAGAAATCTACTGTGCATATTTAAGTAATGTGTCATTTAATTCTAAGCACAAACTTTTCACTCATTACTTTTTAGCGATCCCTTACATCGTTCGTCGCACATACTCCTAGACAATTTCCTTACTATTTTCATTTCACATGGTTTGCCAGATGTGTACAGCTACTAATCATCTGGCAAATTAGGCATCGGTGCTCAGTATGGGCACAACAGCAAAGTCTAATGAAGTGCACCCAGTTTAAACATCCAAAAGGGAAAAATCAAAATAACGGAAGTCGTGGCAGGTAGCCCGATACATGAAACATGCACATTTTAATCCTAAACACAAATATGAAGTTATATTCCTTCTGCGATACTGGTTCATCAAATATAAACAATTGTGGGAATAATGTTTTTTATTTGATAATTGTCATACTATACTCTGTATGCTACATATAGAACTCTGGATTGTTTTTCTATATTGGCCATCTACTCTGCTATAAACGCGATATGCCCCTCTTATTTTTTAGCTGGATTCATCGTTTTTTGCCATGGGCATTCTTCTTTCATTTTCAACATAAAAATAGTAGCTTTTCCATATCATGTATATGAGTCCTGTTTCCTTAAAACTAAAAACCCAGGCTGACTTTTTTTACTTGAGCCATCAATTATATGTTGCATCATGGTCCATATTTTTTTCATTGGTATGCAATCATGTAAAAATGGCCACTAAATTATATTATTTTACATCTGTTTTATTCCTGATGTTGTAATGGTGACATCTGCAGAGTTGTACTGTGTGGGCAGGAAGAACAAAGGGGGATTTATAACAAAGCCTTGATAAGTTGACTCACGTTGCGAGACTATAACTTCGAAAGCCTCTTTATTCGCATACCAGTATATCCACTGAGATCAAAGCACTTTCAATGTGAACGCTTTTTTGTTCATTTTAAGTTAGTGGCGTCAGAATATGACAAAAAAATTTTGTACAGAAGTTTTTCTTTTTAAAATCCTAAAAACTAGATAAATTTAGTAATTCCCATGGTGATATCTGACCCAAGAATACAAGGGAAGTGTGTCATTTGGACCGCAGAATGAAAAGAAAGCCTATAAATACAAAATGTTGTTCATTTGAATTTAATTTTCACTTTTTAAATATTGAATTAGTATTATTTACACGCAAACAAGCCAAAATAAAGCTCTGTACATGGAAAAAAAATGTTAAAAGGTTATTGATTTTTGGGAGAATGGGACTTAAAAAAGGACCAAAAAACTGCGTGCTCGTTTAGGGGTTAAACATTTTCTTGGTTTGAACCATGCTTTATTTATGTCGGTTTCATTATTTAACACATGTTGCGAGCCATGACACTGTTGCGAAAAGAAATGGCTTCTACATACATAAACTGTCTCTTTCCATACAACTGCTAACGTTTCTGTTGTTTCTGTTGTTTTTACCATGGTGGCATCTCTACTAACTCCATCAAATTCTCAAGAGATTTCTTCTCTGAATCCTGACAATGGAAAAGATTCTCTGCTTTGACAGGTGCTTCACATTTTAACTTATTGTTCAGCCATTGGTCAGTTCACACTGAGATTACCTAATGCAATTCTTGACTATTGGTCAGTCCCCCTGTATTTTGAAATCAAAAATCTATGTTGTTTTTTTTTTCTGTTGTTGTTGTTTGTCATGAACTATTATGCCACTATTTGCAGAATCCATTGTATTACATTGACATAGAGAGAGTGGAAAGCAAAGCTGTCAACCTTAGCATTTACTCAGACAACTACTGTTATTGAGCATTGAAATAAAGGCTTTCAGCCCTAATGAGAATCTACGTCCAAGGCTACATGCACATAAATGTGTGCTTGTTCATTGGCCACAAAAACAGCCCATGTGAACTCGCTCACGGTGCTGATAGCATAGAAAGGCTGCCTAACATAGTAGGTATAGACAATATGTAGCCCAGGAAGTCACCTCAACAGGTAGGCATAAAACTACCACCAGCATCTGTGAAGAGGAAAAAAATAAGTGCTATTTATTTTTTTTCTTAAAGCGTAACTGTAAAGTTACTTACAAAAATAGTTTTAACACACCGGAGAGACCTTTGGACAACGCCAATACCGGAATCATGCTCCTGGTTTCTTGCCAGCCTTAAATAGAGCCTGTTATCAGCCCATCTTATTATATCATATTCCACTATTCCTGAAGTGGGGTAACACTATCTGAGTGTGACATCAGCTAAGGGCACTGAGGCCAGGCACACTGAGGGCCTTCACATGATCAGGACAGCATGTTTGTTATTGGCTGACCTAAAGCATGTGATAAGTCAAATGCTGGGACATCACCAATATGTCCTGTTTTCCTTGCCTCTCCTCTCCTACTTCCCCTCCCAAAAACCGCCTCCTCTTGTCTCCAGCTGTCCTGTATGGGTTTCCCCTGGTTTACCAGAAAGCATAGCAATTGGTCAATTAGCTCCTGGGGGAGAAGTAAAATCGTCTCGCTAGCAGCCTAAACACCCTGCAGATTAATTGAGAGTAAATTAAGTTGCTTATTTTTACTTATGGGGGATAATTAATATACTGACGTTCGCAGCTCTAGGGGTTAATATGACTTAGGGCTAGTGTGGGTGGCAATATCACTAATGACTATTGGTTTGGGGACACTGTGACTAGGCTATTGTGGGACACTGTGATTATATTAGCTACTGTGGAACACTGACTATAATGGCTACTGTCAGGGCCCTGTACCATATTGGCTGCTGTGAGTAGGAACTTAGAAGGAATAGATTAGAGCGGCACATCTTTGAATCATTGAATCAGCGTTAATTCTTTTTATTGGTCCTGGATGACAAGCTACCTATTCACAGACATAAAAAAGGCAGAAGCCATCTGTTGCGTTTCACGACCTTAGTGTGGTATATAATCATAGTAAATCAGAGAAAAATGGTTAGCAGATATCAGCATCTAACAAAATACAATGGCACCATATTTAAAACACTTACAGAATAATTACTGCTATATGTCAATAATTTAAAAGCATACATTTCTGAAATTAAGACCTTTTGGAAAGATGGCAATCTTTTGTAAGGATCCAGAATCCGTCCCGGTTTAGCAACTTTCGCCTTAGATCAAATCCTCTACTGCTTGTTTAACTCATCTTCTATACCCCTGAAAACAAAAACAGTTAGACATCTATTGTGTTGTTCCATGAATGTTTAACTGCATTGGCTGGATTCTATGGTTCTGGGTTCATAGCACTATTATTTGTTCCGTGTTGTCTATTTTTGTTGTCAGTATATTTAACCCTTAGTGGACCGCCGTATCGGGTTTTTAACTGGGCAGCCATTAAGGGAACTTCTTCTGCACACTCGGCATTTTTGACGCTGAAAGGGGTTGTAAAAGTGAGTCTACCAAGCTCCCATACATTCGTTAAGTAACCCTAACCTCCACAAGGAAAAATCCCCCCCATGCACGCCCATATAGCAGGCATAGGTTCTATTAACAAAGGTATGGAAGCTTGGCTAACTCACTTTTATACCCATAGTCACAGGTTGCTTTTGGTTATCTTTAGGACAGCAAGCAGTATATAACAACATACTCTTGGTGTTTCACACTATTCTTGCTTACATGCGACATTGAGCACTATACACAAGTATACCACATTCGTTAGTCCCCAATAGCATTGTCTTATCATCTGGATAAATATTCCAACTATTCCACTGATCTGAAAATGTAAATGCTACAGTTTTACATGTAATCTCTTAATTTATTTTCAGTACAACAAACTGTTCTTTTTACAAAATTGGGGAGCCGATGGGAGCTAATTTTTCCCCATCGCTTGCTAATATGAACCAATATGAATATGAACTTCTGATACAAAACCCATGATGCTATCAATAATGAATACACAAAACTCAAAAGGCTTCAATCACAAAATGGAGCTTAAATAGTTAGCTGTTATGATTCACAAATGTTATGGGGCTTTCCAAAGATGCAGAGTTACTCCAGGATGGCGCCACTACCATACTACAACGTCCCATGATCCCTCAGATCTCAGTAACAGCTACCCCCTATGATGCTCTTCTCCCAGTGTGGTCTAACAGAACTGTCTTGCTCTGTTACCATAGTAATTATGTGTGTAACTGTCATCATTGTACATTGCCTCACTGAGATTACGTCTTGCACAACACTGGCCATATAGGATGCACGCATCACAAGCCTACACAATAGCATGATCATGCTTTCTAACAGGTGCAGACATGTAAGACTACCAATGGCCATCGTTTGTCTCCTTCAAGGGACAAGTCCAGACTACTAGGGCCATATCATTTTAATTCTCCACTACAGTGTAGTCCCAGCATTTTCTGCTAAGGGGGTAAATTTTAAAAAAAAAAATATAGATATATATATATATCTATATATATCTACTACTCGGATATAGACGAAATCCACTATCCTGGTGTACAAAACGCGATAAACTTGATAACACCATAAATGTAACTCAACCAGAAACCATAGTTAAGATCAGCGTGATGGCATGTAGCAGGTAATGTGGCGCACGCGAAGAGTGGCGTCCTGAGGAAACGACAACAGCGGGCGTTATCCAGTGTGCGGCGCACGGATATCAAGAGCAATAGAGGTATATTTGAGTTCTGATTGCAAACCCGATGATGTGTGTATGGTTAAAGGTGGCTGGAGGACTGAGAATGGTCACGAACGGTGGGAGTACGGCCATAATGCAACTTGTGTGACGGTGTGAAGGGAAGCGTCACTAAAGTGGAGGGAAGTGACAGGAAGAAGAGTGATGGATGGTAAGTATTGGGAGGAAGGTTTGTAAACTGTATTGATATATAGAAAATTAGTGTGAAGAATGTATTAGTCAGTAATGTGTGATAGTAGTGGGATAGAGGTGTTATACGTGTTCGATGATTTCATTTAGTCCATCGGGTTGGAGGCTTTTGATCTTGTGAATCCAGAAGGATTCTCTTTTATTTAATCTTTCATGTCTGTTATTCAGATCTTCTGCAATCTGTTCTATCCCTATGAGTTTAATCTGGTGAAAATTTTTATTATGTGATAGGGTGAGATGTTTTGATAGGCTTTGTTGTAGAAAGCCTGTCTTTGTTTTGAAGCGATGACCATTCATACGCATCCGTAGTGATTGAATAGTGCGACCTACATACTGGAGGCCACACTTGCAGGTGATCAGGTACACTACATACGAGGAGTCGCAGGTAATGTGTTGTTTGCAAGAAAATATTTCTCCGGTACTTGAAGATTTGAATGTTTGGTTCCCATTGTCAATTATATTACAACATAGACACTTAGGTTTGTTGCATTTGAAGGAGCCTGGAGTTTTTTCTGCAAGAACTGGACTGATTAGTGTTCTTGGTGATGCTTTTTGGTTTACTCGGAGCTAGTATATTTTTAATCGACCTAGCTTTCCTATATGTGATCCTGGGTTGAGGTGGAAGTTCTTTTTTGAGGATCGGGTCTTGTAATAAAATGTGCCAGTTTTCTTGCAGGATTTTTCTTATGGCATGGTGACCTTTGTCAAAGGTAGTAACGAAATTGTATGTAAAATTGTTTGCATCTGTCTTTTTTTGTTGAAGGGGTTGTTTGAAGGGGGGCCTGGTTCCTTTCTTACTTATTATTAGTTTAGGCTGTCTAATGCATGTTTCTTTAGGAAAAATTTTTTTCCGTAAAAATTTCCTAGATATAACTTTTGCTTGTTCTTGGATAATCCTTGTTTGGGAGTTTTTTGATTGGCAATGTTTTAAAGTTCATTATCGACTTTTTATGTTGCTGTACAATTGGTGGGCTATGATATCGTAATGTTCCTTGAAGCATGCATAAGGTGCTACTATTTGACGTGAAGTAATACCCAAGTTCGTTATCTTCAGTATTCCCTGGTTGCCCTGATGACTCATGGAAGATGTTCGATGTTATAACACGAATAGTAAACAATTCTTTTCACTCCAAGGGATTCATCCATACCCATCTAGAGGACTCGAAGTGGCCCAATAAAAATTGGCGTAGCTTGGTGTCCATCGATCCCCAGGGGCGTATCCCAATACACTGGTTAGATAATTTTCTCGTTTAAACGCAGAGTAATATTGGTTTTACAAATAGATTCGTCCTTGTAGTATGGATGAGTGTTCGGAGAGAGAAGTATCCAGGTTGCTGATTATAAAAAAATATTCAGTGGCTCGTGCCAAGGGCATGGGACTATATGGAACTAGTGGAGGTGGTCAATAGAGAAACAGCATATAGAATCTCTTCACAGTTCTTATTTCCAAGATCCTTCTATGAGATGGCTTAGAATCCTCTAAGAAGAGGAAGGTAGCTTTTTCACGATACGGGTTGTTAGGAAAAGGTCCGATGTATGTTGTACAATTGACTGGTGATGGCAGCCTATCCTCCCAACTAATTCCATGGGCGGCGGCCAGGATGGTCTCGTCTTGTTTTCGTTTCTTCACTGTCCAGGTTCGTTGCTGGAGAAAACGAATACAACAATCACTATAATTGAGCATTCTAGCCAAAACACTTCCTAGAACAGTATCCTCTTAAAATCCCCTCTTTGCATCCTCGGGTCTGCCTCTAGGTACTTTTTTTACTCATTGATCAACCTACCTAGCACTGTTTCTACCACTTCCCCAACAGTGCACAAAAACGAAAAAAACGCTTCAGGCCTGCCCCATACTAAAAAGACAGAGCCTCCCACAAAAAAGACTAGATGCAAACTTTTCAATATACAATTCGTTTTCTGATATCGCAGGGGCGCCTCCATATACCAGCCGCTGTCGTTTCCTCCGTCGCCACTCTTCTCGTGCCGCGCATACACCTATACTTCCATCACGCTGAATTTTAACTATTGTTTTGTTCATGTTTTGTAGTTACATTTATGTGTTTATCATTTATTCTCTTTTTAAACCATATATTTATTTCCTTATATATATATATATATATTTATTTTTTTTTTTTTTTTTTTTTCTCTGTACATACAATCAATCTTTATCATGTTCTTGACCGTATCTACTATTTCGATTACCGGTCACCAGTGACGTCAAGCCTTTGTCTATTTATTTTAAGTGCTTAATGTCTCTTAAACTTGTATGTAACTATCTCACCTGACAAGGCTCCAGCCCGGAGGCCGAACGCGTAGTTGTTTGCAAATAAAATAGTTTTACTTTACTAGAGTGTATACACTCATTTAACCACAAGCAGCAGCGCCTCCTCAGGAGCGGGACAGTACCTCTAGTACCTTCGTGATCTCCTACATTACTCATCAGGACTTGATGATCTCATCCCTAAACCAATCATGCCACCTCCAAGCACATTGTAACTATGTATCTATACATAATACGGTAACAGCTGGGACTATTTCATACAGCTCTTTTAGTTTTTTTATCTAACCGGACCTCTAAATGTTCTTTATGATTCTGTCACACAAGTTGCATTATGGCCGTACTCCCACCGTTCGTGACCATTCTCAGTCCTCAGCAACCCTTTTAACATACACACATCATCGGGTTGCTCAGCAACTCAATATACCTCCGTTCTCTGATATCCATGCGCCTCACATATACCGCCGCTGTCGTTTCCTCCGTGCGCCACTCTTCTCGTGCGCCGCATACACTCTACATTCCATCACGCTGAATTTTAACTATTGTTGTTCATGTTTGTAGTTACATTTATGTGTTTATCATTTTATTCTCTTTTTAATATTTTTTTTTTTTTCTTTTTTTTTTTTTTATATATATATATATATATATATATATAATTTTTTTTTTTTTTTTTTTTTTCTCTGTACATACAATCAATCTTTATCAATGTTCTTGACGTTACTTCTGATTACCGTCACCAGTGACGTCAAGCCCTTTGTATATTTAAGTGCTTAATGTATCTTAAACTTGTATGTAACTATCTCACCTGACGAAGGCTCCAGCCCGGAGCCGAAACGCGTAGTGTTTGCAAATAAAATACCTGTTTGGGTGGTTCAGAGAAGGGTTATAAAAAAACGGACCATACATGTCTCGTCATACTTTGCAATGGGAAATTGTCAACAAACTACAGAAACTGTTCACGTGAGGGTAAATCCATCACTCTTGTGCGCTTCACCAGAATTTTATATAGACATCAGACTTTGCCAGGGCATAAATACATACTAGGCACATGTTCGGCATACATTATAGTATACATTTGGCTTATATCTAACTAAAATTGGATTAAACAATCTAGTTTTTTATTAGGTTATTTAAAATCAGACAGCCAAGTCATACCATTCAACTGATCTGTAAACATCTCCTCTGGCATTTATAATGATGACTTACAACTTAGTTTTGCAACATTCAGCTTTTTCCTAATAGAATTAGATTGCACGTAGTTATTATTCAATAGTTGATACATTTCAAATTTGAAAATCGATAACACCTCTTGTTTACATATATTTTTTCTTCAAATGTGTTCCTAGTATAGGTTTATATGTCCAGGACCCCTGTCCAGAGCAAACACAACCAGACTTGTGCCGCAGCTGTTAGACTAAAGTGTGTGTGCTAACTAACCCTGTGAGATTCTTCAGGCTAACTGGCCTTGCTAAAAGCAGATAAACCGCCCTGATAGGGCGAACCCACTATTCGGAACTTTGCTACAGAACCCTGATGACCTTCGTGCAGGGGAGAAACTTACTGTGTTGCATATTTAAGGTAAGGGTGGTGCGTCAGTTTTTCTGTCAAACTTTGCACAATTCTTTTTAAGTGGCTACTGCTTGCACATGTATTTAAGAAGTGCTGTTCCAATTGTTCGGTCACCGAGCTCGTAGGACATTGTGCGACAAGAAATTAGGGCATTCCGGTGCTCATTCAAAGATACTCGTGGTCAGCCACACATGCAAGTCTGCGATGAATTGTGTTGCATGCCCCATGTTAAAGGTGCACCAAAAAGTGGTGCACTCTGTCAGAGCTGTGCAGGGAGCACCAGATACATGATGAACATGCACCAGAAATCCTAAATCTGGCACAAAAGAATGGTTAATAAATGTAGCAAAGGTTGGATACACAGTATAATTGGCATAAAACAATTGAAAAGCAAAAATACGACAAATAAGATTAGTAAAACCATTAGTAAAGGAACCCGGCAGATATATAAAGGAAGTTTCTTTGAATGCCCGCCCCCACGCTGTCTTGTGAAACATCACTGAGCTTCTCTAAATACACGACTACTATTTGCCAAATAAAAGACCTTGCAAAGCAGTAGTCAATCAAGGCTTCCAACAAACAGCCCTGTTTATGTACCCTGACTGGACTTCAGGCAGACATAAGGATTACCTGTAATTGGCTTGATAAGTATGTAGTGCATTTAGAATTAGGAGAAGGATTATATTCCTTACACACTTATGTACTGATTGACCCATATGATTACTTGTGTGATATAGTCAGTGGTGTGGGAGGAAAGTTTAATTTATGGCTGTAATTATATTTCTTCAGTGGTATGTAACTAAGGGCATTTCTTGTTTCATCATTTAGTATGGGGAATTAACTAAATATTGTTAAGTGCTATAACAGTTTTTTTTTAAATATATTTGTTTTTTGGAGACAGTGTTTTTCTGTGTTTGCTATTTATTGGGAGTTGTCAGCTGAATGTATAGTATTCATAGGGTCACATCAGAGAGAGGAAGCATGATGGAAGATGATGGAACTGATTAGTAATTTTTTTTTATCTAACCACAAAAGCTTTATTCACATTAGTTTTTAGTCAATTCTTATCTATATGTTCGTAGAGAATTAGACAACAGAATGTCCCTGTCTTTACTTTTCTTGTTCACAGTCTCGGCAGATAGTTTCACTCACAGCTCAGAACAACTAAAAGTCAAATAAGGCAAAAAACAAAGGGAAAATGCAAAATACAACGTTGACAAGGGTATAATAGAATTTGTTTAATAAACACACACAAAGTAAAATATTCTGTTATTCCTTCTGCATCTGGTTCATCAAATATAAACAATTGTGGGAATATGTTTTTATTTTGATAAATATGTCATACTATACTCTGTATGCTACATGTAAGAACTCTGGATTGTTTTTCTGTAATTGCCCATCTACTCTGCTATAGCGCGATATGCCCCTCTTATTTTTTAGACTGGATTCAGCTTTTTTGCCATGGGCATTCTTCTTCATTTTCAACATAAAAATACTGTACTTTTCCATATCATGTATTGATTTCCTGTTTTCCTTAAAACTAAAAACCCAGTGCTGCTTTTTACTTGAGCACAGTCAATTATATGTTGCATCATTGTCCATATTCTTTTTCCATTGGTATGCAATCATGTAAAATGCACACTAAAAATTATATTATTTTTAACAATCTGTTTTTATTTCCTGATGTGTAATGGTGACATCTGCAGAGTTTCTTGTGTGGGCAGGGAAGAACAAAGGGGGGATTTATACACAAGCCTTGATAAGTTGACTTAATACGGGTTGCGAGACATATACTTCAGAATGCCTCTTTACGCATACAGTATATCCTCTGAGATCAAAGCCACTTTCAATGTGAACCGCTTTTTTGCCATTTTAAACGTTAGTGGCGTCAGAATATGACAAAAAAATTTGTACAGAAGGTTTCTTTTTTAAATCCTAAAAAACTAGATACATTTAGATTCCCATGGTGATACTGACCCAAGAATACAAGGGAAGTGTGTCATTTGGACCAGAATGAAAGCCATAAATACAAAATGTTGCATTTGGAATTTATTTTCACTTTAAATATTTGAATTAGTATTATTTACACAAACAAGCCAAACAAAAGCTCTGTACATGGAAAAAAAATGTTAAAAAGGTTATTGATTTTGTGAGAATGGGGACTGAAAAAAGGAACAAAAAACGCTGGTGTAGAAGGGTTAAACATTTTTCTTGTTGAACCATGCTTTATTTAATGTCGGTTTCAATACAATGTAGAACCATTGCACACTGACACTGTTCTGTAAAAGAAATGGCTTCTAAATACATAAACTGTCTCTTTCCATACACTGCTACGTTTTGTGTTTCTGTTGTTTTTCACCATGGGTGGACATCTACTAACTCCATCAAATTCTCAAGTGATTCATTACTGAATCCTGACAAGAAAAGACTCTGCTGTGGACAGTGGCTTCACATTTTAACTATTTTCAGCCAGGTCAGTTCACACTGAGATACATAATGCAATTCTTGACTATTGGTCAGTCCTGTATTTTGAAATCAAAATCTATTGTTTTTTTTGTTTGTTGTTGTTTCATGAACATTTGCCACGGTGCAGAATCCTTGTATTACATTGACATAGAGAGAGGAAAGCACTGTCAACCTTAGCATTACTCAGACAACTACTGTTTTGAGCATTGCAAATAAAGCATTGTCAGCCCTAATGAGAATCTACAGTCCAAGGCTACATGCACATAAATGTGTGCTTTCATTGGCCACAAAAACAGCCCATGTTAACTCGCTCACTGCTGATAGCCATAGAAAGGCTGCCTAACATAGGTAGAATAGACAATATGTAGCCCAGGAAGTCACCTCAACAAGGTAGGCAAAAACTACCACCATGCATGTGAAGAGGAAAAAAATAAGGTGCATATTTATTTTTTTCTTAAAGCGTAACTGTAGTTACTTACAAAATAGTTTTAACACCTGAGAGACCTTGACAAACTTCGCAACGATACCTTGAATCATGCTCCTGGTTTCTTGCCAGCCTTAAATAGAGCCTGTTATCATGCCCATCTTATATATCATATCCACTATTCCTGAGTGGGTAACACTATCTGGTGTGACATCAGCTAAGGGCACTGAGGCCAGAGCACTGAGGGCGTTCACATGAATCAGGACAGCATGTTTGTTATTGGCTGACCTAAAGCTTGTAGAGTCAATGCTGGTGACATCATCAAATGTCCTGTTTTCTTCTTGCCCTCCTCTCCTACTCCCCTCCCAAAAAGCCTTCCTCTTGTCTCCAGCTTCCCCTGTAGGGTTTCCCTATGTTTTACTCAGAAAGGCATAGCAAATGGTAATTAGTCCTGGGGGAGAAGAAATCTCTGCTAGCAGCTAACACCCTGCAGATTAATTGAGTAAATTAAGAGAATTGCTTATTTTTACTTATGGGGGACTTAATAATATAACTGGCGCTCTAGGGGTTAATATGCACTTAGGGCTAGTGTGGGTGGCAATATCACTAATGACTATTGTTGGGGACACTGTGACTAGGCATTGTGGGACACTGTGATTATATTAGCTACTGTGTGACACTGACTATAATGGCTACTGTCAGGGCCCTGTACCATATTGCTACTGTTGAGTAGGAACTTAGAAGGAAAGATTAGAGCGGCAATCTTAATCATTGAAATCAGCGTGAATTCTTTATTGGCCTGGATGAAAGCTACATATTCACGACATAAAAAAGGCAGAAGCCATCTGTTGCGTTTCACGACCTTAGTGTGGTATATAATCATAGTAAAGCAGAGAAAAATGTGTTAGCAGATATACAGCATCTAACAAAATACAATGGCACCATATTTAAAATACTTACAGAATAAATTACTGCATATTGTCAATCATTTAAAAGCTAGCATTTTCTGAAATTAAGACCTTTTGGAAAGATGCAATCTTTTGTAATAGATCCAGAATCCGTCCGGTTTAGCAACTTTCGCCTTAGATCAAATCCTGCTAACCTGCTTGTTTACCTCTTTCTATACCCCTGAAACAAAAACAGTTAGACATCTATTGTGTTGTTCCATGATATGTTTACCTGCATTGGCTGGATTCTTAGTGTTCTGGTTCATAGCACTATTATATGTTCCGTGTTGTCTATTTTTGTTGTCAGTATATTTAACCCTTAGTGACCGCCGTATCGGGTTTTTATTAACGGGCAGCCATTAAGGGAACTTCTTCGACACGCAACTCGCATTTTGACGCTGAAGGGGTTGTAAAAGTGAGTCTAAGCCAAGCTCCCATACATTCGTTAAGTACCCTAACTCCACCACAAGGAAAAATCCCCCCTATGCGCCCCATAATAGCAGGCATAGGTTCTATTAACAAAGGTATGGAAGCTTGCTAACTCACTTTATAACCCATAGTCACAGGTTGCTTTGGTTATCTTTAGGACGCAAGCATATGTATTACAACATACTCCTTGGTGTTCACACTATTCTTGCTTACATGCGACTTGAAGCACTATACACAAGTATACCACATTCGTTAGTCCCCATAAGCATTGTCTTATCATCTGGATAATATTCCCCAACTATTCCACTGATCTGAAAATGTAAATGCTACAGTTTACATGTAATCTCTTATTATTTTCAGTACAACAAACTGTTCTTTTTACAAAATTGGGGGCAGCGATGGGAGCTAATTTTCCCCCATCGCTTGCTAATATGAACCAAATATGAATATGAACTTCTGATACAAAAACCCATGATGCTATCAATAATTGAATACAACAAACTCAAAAGGCTTCAATCACAAAATGGAGCTTAATAGTTAGCTGTTATGATCACAAATGTTATGGGCTTTCCAAAGTATGCAGAGTTATCTCCAGGATGGCTGCCACTACATACTACAACTCCCATGATCCCTCAGATCTCAGTAACAGCTACCCCCTATGATGCTCTTCTCCCAGTGATGGATCTAAACAAACTGTCTTGCTCTGTTACCTAGTATTATGTGGTGTAACTGTCATCATTGTACATTGCCTCACTGAGATTACGTCTTGCCACAACACTGGCCATAGAGATGCACACTGCCATCACATTATACCACTGGCCATCTTCCGTCGTTTGTCTCCTTCAAAGGGACAAAGTCACAGGACTACTAAGGCCAGTATCATTTTAATTCTCCATACAGTGTATGTCCACAGCATTTTCTGCTAAGGGGGAGCTAAATTTTAAATAACAGCTGATTACATATTGCTTGTATTTTATGATCTAGTTATTATGAATAATGTTATTCATGAATAAACCACACTTTAGCCAGGATTGTTGTTCTTTTATCACTAGGAGAAGTGTATCAGGTGTATTTTGTTTAAATATCCCCTAGTTGGAGATTCTATGGTGGTTAAATTTACATTAATTTTTTTTCAGAACCCTCCCACTCCATTTCTTTACTCTACGTTTGAGTTGCAACAGTCCTTTAGAATATGCTCACTCAAGCAGAGACTGACTACTCAACTCCCACAAATTTCATGTATCTTATAACATGCATATATTCTTCGCTACATATTAAATGTATCTACCCAAATAAAACATTTTTCACACAACCTTTGCTTCTCGACATTACTCATCAGACAGAATGCTAAGATGGGTGCATAGGAGTGGAGATCCGGGTGTGCACCATTTTGGCTAAGAAGAAGAGAGACAAAAAGCGCAAGAGATTCAAGCGTATTTCTTTTGAGGAGAAGCTATATGGAGAAGAAATGATTCTCACCTTGTCTAATGAAATCAAGCATGTAGCAGGTAAGTGTAGAAGAAAGAAGCTGCTGCCCGGCGGGATTCTATTCCGGACATCTAGCAAATGACGACTTGGCACAACTGCGGGAGATCCATGAGGTACTAGAGGTACTGTCCCGCTCCTGGAGGCGCTGCTGCTTGTGGTAAATGAGTGTATACACTCTAGTAAATGTAAAATATTTATTTGCAAACACTAAGCGTTTCGGCTCCGGGCTGGAGCCTTCGTCAGGTTAGAGTTACCTACAAGTTTAAGATAAATTAGCACTTAAATATACAAAGGGCTTGACGTCCCACTGATGAAGGTAATCGGAAGTGACGTCAGGACATTGATAAAGATTGATTTATGTACAGGAAAAAAAAAAAAAAAAAAATATATAATGATATCTATATATATATATAAAGGAAATAAATATATGGTTTAAAAAGAAATAAAATGATAAACACATAATGTAACTACAACAATGAATAACAATAGTTAAGAATCAGCGTGATGGAATGTAGAGTGTATGCGGCGCACGAGAAGAGTGGCGCACGGAGGAAACGACAGTGGCGGTATATGTGAGGCGCAACGATATCAGAGAACAGAGGTATATTGATTGCTGAGCAACCCGATGATGTTGTGTATGTTAAAAGTGGTTGCTGGAGGACTGAGAATGGTCACGAACGGTGGGGAGTACGGCCATAATGCAACTTGTGTGACAGTGTGAAGGTAAGCTTACTAAAGTAGAGGAGTGACAGAAGAAAGAGTGATGGATGTAAGTATTGGGAGGAAGGTTTGTAAACTGTATTGATATATAGAAAATTAGTAAATATTA
This sequence comes from Engystomops pustulosus, assembly GCA_019512145.1. Taxonomy (NCBI): domain Eukaryota; kingdom Metazoa; phylum Chordata; class Amphibia; order Anura; family Leptodactylidae; genus Engystomops; species Engystomops pustulosus. The sequence goes on along the minus strand of CM033641.1, from coordinate 62,312,977 downwards.
GTAAAGACCTTATGGTGTTTCTAGACTTAGAAATAGGTCATAACTCCAACACCATTGTCACAAACAACCATTTTAAAAAAGTCGACAGTAATGGATACCTTGATTTTAGAAGTGCCCATTATGGCAAATGGCTCAAGAACACATACCTTAGCCATTTATCCAGCCAGAATTCGAAAAACTGCTCCCTAACAAGGATTATCAAACCAAGCAAAGTTATATCTAGGGTAATTTACGGAAAAAAAATTTCCTAAAAACTCATTCAGACAGCCTACCGACTTATAAAGTAGAAAGGAACCATGCCCCTTCAACAAAAAAACAGATGCAACAATTTTACATACATTTTCGTTAATACCTTTGACAAAGGTCACCATGCCATAAGAAAAATCCTGCAAGAAAACTGGCACATTTTATTACAGACCGATCCTCAAAAAAGAACTTCCACCTCACCCCGGATCACATATAGGAACGCTAGGTCGATTAAAAATATCACTAGCTCCGAGTAGCATCGACAAGAACCTAATCAGATCCAATTCTTTCCAAAAACTCCAGGCTCCTTCAAATGCAACAAACCTAAGTGTCTATGTTGTAAATAATTGACAATGGGAACCAAACTTCAAATCTTCAAGTCAGAGAAATATTTTCTTGCAAACCAACACCTTACCTGTCGACTACCTCCGTATGTAGTGTACCTGATCACCTGCAAGTGTGGCCTCCAGTATGTAGGTCGCACTATTCAATCACTACTGATGCGATGAATGGTCACGCTTCAAAACAAAGACAGGCTTTCTACAACAAAGCCTATCAAAACATCTCACCCTATCACAATAATAAAATTTTCACCAGATGTAAACTCATAGGGATAGAACAGATTGCAGAAGATCTGAATAACAACATGAAAGATTAAATAAAAGAGAATCCTTCTGGATTACAGATCAAAAGCCTCCAACCCCGATGGACTAAATGAATCATCGAACACCGTATAACCCTCTATCCCCTCTACTATCACACATTACTGACTAATACATTCTTCACACTAATTTTCTATATATCATTACAGTTTACAACCTTCCCTCCCAATACTTACCATCCATCACTCTTCTTCCTGTCACTTCCCCTCCACTTTAGTGACGCTTCCCTTCACGCCGTCACACAAAGTTTGCATTATGGCCGTACTCCCACCGTTCGTGACCATTCTCAGTCCCTCAGCAACCCTTTTAACATACACACATCATCGGTTTGCTCAGCAACTCAATATACCTCCGTTCTCTGATATCCATGCGCCTCACATATACCGCCGCTGTCGTTTCCTCCGTGCGCCACTCTTCTCGTGCGCCGCATACACTCTACATTCCTCACGCTGAATTTTAACTATTGTTGTTCATTTTTGTAGTTACATTTATGTGTTTATCATTTTATTCTCTTTTAAACCATATATTTATTTCCTTTATATATTATATATATAATATATTTTTTTTTTTTTTTTTTTCTCTGTACATACAATCAATCTTTATCAATGTTCTTGACCGTTACTTCTGATTACCCGTCACCAGTGACGTCAAGCCCTTTGTATATTTAAGTGCTTAATGTATCTTAAACTTGGTATTAACTACTCACTACTGGCGGCGGTCCTCGCCGTGAACACTTGGTGCAAACGGATAGGGATAAATCAATTTTTGTCTAGCGCTTATGAGTGTGGGCGATTTAGTAAACTAACGCCCTGCACCCTTAAGGACTAGTATGGACTCCTGCGAGGAGTACCCTAGTTTACACGGACAAATCAGTGCTGTTCTAAGACACACAATGCAAACAGTTCCCCTTCCCCGTTTTTCTTTCGATCTTATTGGCAAAGGTGCCCACTCAGTGATGGCAAAGTAACATATACAAGAGAACAGAGCAAGTGGACGGCTCAGTCCCAACCTCTGTGAGCAGAGAGGTATGACCCGGCTGAAGTCCAAAGAGCTGGCTGGTTTGTGCTTTGTGGATGCAAGATGCACAAGGGAGCAAGGATCTGGCACGGCTCAAGGGAGCCAATGGATATGGACATTAATCATGGAAGAGTTCACTGAGGCTACCCCAACAGCAGGAGCCATAAGGTAGGCATGGACTGTGTCTCACAAAATGGCCTACAGCAGCTAGGTGAATGTGATCTCGAGGCCTCGCCCTGCAGCCTTATCCGTCAATTTAATAAGGGCACGGAAGCAGATGCTGAGAGAAGGATCCAAGAGCAGAGAGGCACGCAGATGCCCCAGAGAAGATGGAGAAGGTATTGGGCTAGATAGAAGAGGAAGAGAAAGAAATCCCGAGTCATAGACGGCGATTTCTTCTCTGAGAGCACAGACGTCGCCGAGAAGAGACTAACCGACTATTTTGATCGAGACTCCCTCTTGTAGACTTGGGATAGAGCCCTTCGGAGAAGGACTGGAGAGCGGTGCAGAGCGAGAGTCTAAAGAGAGAGAGGCCGCAGAGCGTGAGCGCCAGGGCTGATGAGAATAGAATTTAGGCTGGAAATTGGAGTTTGTATTGAAAGGGGTCGGTATCATTTCTTTGTGCAACCCCCTAATCCCAAGATGAGACCCCAAAACGCGCGCTTGCTCAAAGAACGTGGCTCAGTAACTGGTACAACCGGTGGGGACCTTGGACATTTGTGCTGCGGTCGTTTCGAGAAGACCTGCGACAATTCATCACTCTGCCCTGCTGTCTAGCCAGTTTGGGGACAGTTATTTAAGCCCCACGGGTCGAAGAGGAAAAGAACTGGAAGTATTTGTCTGACCTTCATCCCTTGAGCTTGATGGACTATGCATTGTCAGATATAAAGCTGCTTTGATTACTCTAACCAGTTCCAATCCTACATTATTCCAGAGGAGCTAAATGTGGCAGGAAGGCCTGCTGCAGATTGCAGGACTCCTACCACCGCCCCAACACCCGGATGCCTGAAGCAAAGACGGGAAAACTCCCCCAAAAAGGTCCGCCACTGGAAGGCGACAGCCAAGCCAGGACAACATTAACAACCTTCTGTCTCCCACCCCAAGTGGGTGAGCAACATTACACTGAGGGTCTAGATAATCAGGGGATAATGCGCAAATGTTAAATTGTAGAGACGTGGGTCATTGAGGTCTGCGCTGACCCAGTAGAGCGGTGGGCACTGTCTACTCATGGACAGTACCAGTAGTCATGATGCCTTTCTGGGTGTGATATGGGAAAGTAGCACGAGAAATAGAAACCATTTTCATATCACACTTTTCCGCACCTACCCCCCATCACCATGCACGTGCTGTGATAGTGGGTGATAGAGGCCACCACCAGGCGGGGGATTAATTTGAGCTCATCCATGGGGCGCACAATGAGGTATTAATGAGGTTAGCTCCCCTGGAGGTATAAAACCCTTAAGGACATCAGTCCCAGAAAAGACTTGCTGTGAAGGGATAACCGGATGCATCCAGGAGCTGACCGTTTGCCCAAGGTTTTATGGACTGGGGTTCTGGTGAGGTATCAGACACGTGGGAGTGTCACAAGAATTGCCTGTGGATTATTGTGGGGAAATGATTTGGGAAAAATGACATCTGGGTATTGTGCGATGTACCAACAATCAATTATTGAGAAAATGGGCAAGAGCCCAAGGGGGACTTGACTCTGGGAGGGAGGAAGGATACGCAAACAGCCCTAAAGGCCTTGATCTGCTCCAGAACAGAGGGTCCAGTTTATGAGGAAGCTACAGGGGACCGGCATTAGGACCCCCCGGTGGTGACCAGCGGCCACCCAGACACTCTAGGTTCTTTTCTTTTCTTATCCCTTTTTTCTCCCTTCTTTCTTCCCCCTTCTCCCTTACCCCCTTTTCCCTAACCCTGCAGTCAGCAGTAAATGGTGAAGGCGCCCCCTGTGAGAGGCTTGCCCCAAGATCGGAAGTTCTCGTGATATCTGCACCCCCACACTAAAGCTCTAAGGTCCCCCCGCCAGAGTGTGGTCCTGATCGTGGTGGAGGCCCTCATTATCCAGGAGACGGTCCTAGAGCAGACAAGAGTGGGTTGTCAAGATTGGAGTAGGCTAAGAGCATGAGCCCACAAAGATGCCTTCCCCCCCACTTCCCCTCTCGATGAGGCCACCAAAGATGCCTCTACTCAGCGACTGGGGAGAGTGCAGTGTTGTGTCTATAAGCCCTAAAGGAAGTCCCGCTGTACATAGACCAAGTGCTGATAGAGGAGATGTGGGTCCCCAGTGTAGGTAGCCGGTACCAGTGATGCGTGTGGACCTAGATGCAGTTTTGGGGACAGCGATCAGACGGGGAGCAGGGGCAAGGGAACTCTCAGCGAGAGAGTCAGTCAGTGGATCAACCAAGCCCGTAGTATAAAATGATAAAAGAGAGGGACTCTCTATTATAGCTTGTAACAGGGGAAAACACCAAACACAAGAATATATCGGGTACAGTAGTCCTACACTTAACCCATGGCATTTCATCCAGCAGGAGAGGGGTTTAACGTTCACACTTGAGGATGATGGGGGCACAGAACTTTAGTGTTTCTGCAGCATCAAAGCCATAAAAGTCAGCAGGGGGGCCCAGCACAGCAACGATGAATACAAGTTGACACCAGGGGAGATATACTTGCCCTTATACACAGGGACAAAGGACCAGACTGCGTTGATGTGCACACGGTAATCACATCTTATGGCAATGATTTTAGGTACTAGAACTTCTGCAATGTATTATGGGTACTTGGGCTTGGGAAAAATTTAAAATGGCGTGGGTCATTTCAATAAATTAGCCAAGATAAAGGGGGGAGGTGTCAAGGAGATATAATCCGGTGAATGTTAGAGGGGTTAACACAGGGTAATACAAAATTGTTTAAATATTTGGCATCTAGTGAAGGCCATGCAGCTTTCTGACATCTGGAGCTTTAACAGCATGCTAACCTCTGAAACTCGAAAAGATTGGTCTGTAAGACCCCAAGGACTTTGGGTCTCCTACCCCCATCTTCGTGCCTCCGATAAGGATTTGGAAACAAAGAACTGTTTAATATTTCCTGGACTCTCCCCCCTCATAACACTGTTGCCCCAATCGTGAAGACCCTCTCGCGACTAATTTAATGAATGGGCAGGGTCGGTGAAAATCTGAACCCAACTGAAGAAGTTATAAAACAAGTATGAAATCCATAGGAATGGTGGTTAACCCGTTTTGGCGGGAACGCTAAGGCTGCTTGACACGCCTGAGTGGTGATTCCTCATTTCTCCCACCTCACAGGGATGTCGGATCTACTTAAAGTTTGGCAAGGTTTCTGTTATTTTTCTCCTTTTAATTTTTTTAACTGCTTGTTGCCGTTGTTGGGCTAGTCATTTTATAATTCTTTGTTTTTAATATCATTTTATGTGTCATCTGATCAACCTTTTTGTTAGATTTAAGGCTGTTCACTGTAATTTGGTCCCTGTATGCGTGTTATGCGACACTCATGCCTTTTGTGAAAAAAATACAGTAGTGATGGTTAACTGAGGATCTGCGGCGTGGCTGAGTGTGAATGTCTAGTGGTGTGAAAAGTGACTGCTTGAGAGCAAGGAAGGGAGTGTAGTGGGATACTTATCTGGCGTCACAGTGTAAATGCAATAAGTGGTTGCAGCGGGTCTGGTTCTGGTGCTGGAGCTGTATGACCTTTCGGTGTGATTTGGCTCAATTGTGTCCCTGAGTGAAGGTGAGCGCCACAAAGTTCAATTTGGAGTAGGATAAATAACACGTTACAGTTGCACCCCAGTCACGTGAGATGTCGGCGTCTCGTCGGCCCGACGTTGACAGGATCTCAGTTTACCAAGGGGACCCCACATCAGATTTGACCAGACGGTCTATGATTATTTTTGGAGCTTCTGAACGAAAGAAAGTAAAGGAGGATGACTGAAATTCAGGGAAACCAGAAGCGTCACTAGCCAGACCCATCGCCAGTGTCTCGTTTAGTAATACCTTGGAAATTTGTCCAGCTGTATCATTAAATGTAGTGAGACAAAAGGATTCTAGTGGTCAGTATGTATCTTATTAGGGGACAGGAGCTCATGCGATTTTTTTTGTGGGCAATGTTAAAATTTTTATAAATCCTTTTCAGGATATACCCTGCTGGAAATTTAGAAACCATTTTGTCAATATTTTACTGATATTTATTGATCATCAGAGGATATATCCTCTTGACCCTTGAGAAAATTGACTCAGGGGCAGAGATAAATATTAGCCGCGGGGGCTGTCTCTCATATCAGCGAATGGTGTTCCTGTCTGTTCGGCATTAGGGTACAGATCCTGTGTCAGCGCCCCTGAATCAGTCCGTAAACTGCACATCAAGGGAACTGTACCATCTCTGTGGAGTGAATAAGCGTGAATTTAATATCAGATAGATTTGGATTAAAGAACGCATGGAAATCACATAGTTCCTGAAACAGTCAGGCGGGCCAGAGGAGGAAAACACGGTCATCTATGTATCTCCACCAATTCAGAAACCTGCTGTGAAGGGGTGGGACAGACAGAATCACACCTCAGAGCCGCCATGACCATGTTGGCGTAGCTGGGGAAGCCATATTTGCGACCCCTACCCCTTCAACGTACATAGAAATTCTTGCCAAAGAGAAAAATAATATTGCATAACACTAATTCCAATAGCTTCATATGAGGATGATCTCTGTTCTTGACCATCAGAGAGTCGTAAGGCCTTCTCAACAAGCATGCATACGAAGTGATGTCTGTTAATGAGAAGTAAGACAGTGATGTGACATAAAGAGGCTAAAATTAAGGATAGAAATGTCATTAATCTTAGTATTGTGAAGTTAATGAGAAAATCAAGGAGGGGTCTTCTGTCATATTGATTGGTTTGGGTGGTATTGTCGCGAGAACTGAGATCAAGAAAAAAATGCAATGTGTGAAAAGAGGGAGTCGTTTAACGGAGACATTGGTCGTCCGGGGGGGTGTAGATTTTTGTGGCTTTTGGGTAGGAGTTTTTTCTTTTTTTTGTTATATACTGGGAGTAGTAACAGGGATTGTTGACAAATAAAGACTTATAACATGTCCTCACTAATGGTCCCCGACTTTTTTTGTTAATGCCCACTGTCAAGAATGAATTTAGTAGGCGTCCCAACTACAAAATTTGGGATCTTGTGCAACACGTTGTAAAGTGGATTCGCACTTAATTGGTGGCGAATTGCTGGCCCAATTAGTAACTTGTCCTGAAGACATCAACAGAACCACCTTATCAGTTGGGCTTGATGATGATGTCGTCGTCATGGCCAGCCGGGTCCACGGCACACACTCTGTACCTTAACCTGCTTCACGGTCATGTTATTGATGTGGATTTTTAGAACATATTTATGTGTTCACGCAATTGTTTGGATGTCATGTTTAACAGCGGTCAGTAGCAAATGCCTCAAATAGGCAGGTCGTATGCAGGTGGAGTAAAATTATCTTATTGCTACATGTGAAATTGTTGCGGATCAGACTATAGCAGCAAACAGACCAACTGGAACCCTGTTATGAAACACAATGCTTTGCTGAGTTTTAAATTACGCCTACAAGTCTACAAATATCGACATCCCAACTCAAACCAATTGGTGTGAAGCCCAGGGACTGAAGGATAGTCCTTTCTGTAATACACTAATTTCATGATCGGTTAAAGTCTTAGAAGATATATTTACCACAAAACTAACTGGGTCATTCTTATTGTTGGACGTGGGCTCTCTGTGGAAGGATCCGACTTTCGTGGGGTTGTCTTTTACGGTGATCTGAAATGGTGTTAACGCCCCGTCGAGTTATCTTTCTGTGCTTGGGGATAGTCCATAAAAAAGAATCGTCTTGTGGTGTGGTGAAGACTCCTGTCTGCCTGTGTTGGTAGATGATTTCTTGTTGGGGTAAGTTTCTTTGTTTTGCTGTTGATCCTTGTTGAAAGGTATTGGATGATGATGTACATTCCTTTTGCCAGCATAAAATTTTTACGGTGCGATAATCCTCTGGTACGAGCCATTTTATCCCTCTCGTTTGTTCCTGTTCAGACTTAGTTTTGAGAGATGGTCAAAGTATAGAGTCCATGAATGTTGTAACTCTTCACTGGTGAGGGTCTCCTTTAAGAGGATCGGTCCATCGGGCAGGTTGGGACGGTAGTTTGCAAATCTCCTGTTGTAGATAATTCTAGATTTCACAAACATTATCAGGATCCAATGATATTATTTGAAATCTGCATGAATTTCATGCGAAGACAGAGTCATGGGAAAAAAACAGATTGGGACGTATATTGGATCGACATTCATCGGGGGAGTTTTTAACTTCAAATATTCCCCAAGCAGAAAAATGGCTAAGGGTAGTGGGAGGAGATGCTACGTTTAGACAATAGTTCATCTTTACGTTTGAGTTCTAGAAGTAGATCGTTGTGGGTAGTGAAAGCAGCATCAGCCTGCAAGCTCTGTAGTAATCCGTTCATGATCTCCTAGTGTCAGAAAGGAATGAAAAAGGATCGCCCCGTGGTGAAGTCCATGGGGTGTTTACAAGGAGGAAGACTCAGGCAAGCCAAATGATCACCGAAACGTTGCATTTTGAAATAAAGATAACCCTGTTGACTTCACTTCTTGGAGTGGAGTTGCTGCTGCCTTTCCTGAGACATTATATTATATATATATTATCATATATATAATTTTTTTTTTTTTTTCCTTTGCTATGCTCAATTGTACTATGATTAGGCAGCAACTTACTATGAGACTTATATATAAGTAGATTCATGTTATTTTAATATTACAATATGTACGAAGGAAAACTAGTATTGATAAGGCTATGGACTTCTTTATAATGATTAAAGGTGGGATATATATAATATCTTTGATGTGAGTCATATGAACATTTATGTGGTCAACTATCATAAGTATTATGAAGTCAACCCATATCATATTAAATAAGAGACACAGAGTGGTTGGATTCACCAATCAGCCACCAATAAAGTTAACTAAAACAGGCAATAAGATTTACCCTGAATCCCATGTTTCTGAGACAATTTCAATTAAATAAAAAAGATACAGTTATGGAATAATCTCTTCATCACCTAACAAATTCCTATTTTGTAAAAGTAATTATTTATCGCATGTCAGTGTTTGTGTCACTGCTTTCCCTATTGTTATATTCTAAACCTCACAATTTGGTAATGACTCGCTCTTTTGCGCATTGTTTTAGGAAGTTTATGAAAACATTCATCACTATTACCGTTTTCATTGACTCCCCCGCACTTACGTTGAGTTGTCAGTTACCATGACAGGAAAGACTTTGTGATGAGGGAACAGAGCCCTAATGAGGATTTGCACGGATGCCGGGATATCCCTTAAGAGTTTCATCCTGGTTGAAAAAGAACAAAACCTATCTATTAACCTATTATAATTCATTTATATTTGCCGACCTATGCAATTATTGTTAAACCCCCCCCCCACCCCCCCTTTTTTTTTTCCCCCTATAGGCAGCCCCCGGGTTACTACAAGATAGGTTCGGTTAGGTTGTTCTTAGTTGGAATTGTATGTACGTCGGAACTGTATATTTTATCATTTGTAACCCCAGAAAAACATTTTAGTTGGACAATTGGGATTTTCAAAATGTTGGATGTCATAAGGACAGGTTCCCCATAAACTATGCAGATCACCATCTGTATAATTAGTGTTTATCTGGTACGGCCCCTGGCTAAAGTATCCACCCGCCAACCTTATAACATCCAGACGTCTGTTTTCGTTTTTTTTGTTTTTTTTGTAAACATAGGGGTCTCGTCAGTCATGTGTTGTTCTTAAGTGGGGGCCCCCCTGTGTCGTTAGCACTTTTTTTTCCTACTTTGTCTTATACCTAGTTATGGCTTTGCGTCTAGCTTCCGAGTGTCCCCCATGAACATCTATAACCGAACCATATAACAATAGTTCTGGAAACAATCCGACCCCAGGTTATTAGTTCACGCCGGACAGGCCACACCCCACTCCGCTCTGGCACGCCTGCCACCCTGGATTAAAGTGCCATTTGGGGCTATCAAGACAGTTATGACCAGACGTGCCAATGAAAAATCTGACATTAAAAACCTATATATCTATCGGCCTTCTCATGAAACTCTCGCCCCACAGTAACCTGTGGGTGAAGGTGCCCCCCCCCCCCCCCAAACTAGCACCGTGGAATGCGCCCCACTAGGTCTTCCGGACTGTAGGTCACATTTTTACCAACGCCTAGACCTATAAGCTCGATACCACAATTTATGCTTGGCTTGATTTCATACTTTGAACATCACTGAAAAACACTAAAAGACAGTACATGTTGATTAATAGTTGCCAAGCCATAACCTAAGAACTCTCCCCACCATAGATCCTCCCCACACGCGCAATTCCGCATGTTACTCCCCTTGTTCCAATACCACCAACAGCCACGAAGTGAGGCAATTCGTCGACCCCCTGTGCTCGTCTCAGCCACCCCGTTAAGACCCTACTATCCACAGGGATGTATCTCTTGTAGCTAGGTGCAGTTTTCTGTCTTTAACCATATCTTAAAACTTGTCACAAGCCATCCATATGCCCAAAATTGGTAACTTTTGGCAAACACACATCCCTCTTCACTTCAATTACTACCGATATTTTTGGACATAAGAGCACCTTTTTTAGCAAGAAAAAAGATTGCGTAAAAGTGCCTGCGCTTTAGAGCGAAAGAAGGTCAGGAGGATTCAGACACTGCCAGACTCTCCTGACCACGCATGGAGATGGGTGATTGCCCTTCTCTTAAATAGAGCTGCACCCGATCTCCCAGGAGAGAGGAAGGATGAATTCCGTATGCACTCTCCGCTCTCCAAGGTGTCCTAAGGTAAAGGGAGCTGCAGTGATGTCTGACTCATGTGATGATCACATGCTGTTAAATAACCAACATTAATGCGAGTATGGGGACATGCGCCGGGGACAGGGTAATTAAGAAAAGAGGAATAGGGAAAAGAGGGATAGTGGTGTGGGTTTTACGGTTGGGGATAGAAGGAGAGCCGCAGGGGTGGTGTGTGTGGTGGATAGTTGGTTGTGTAGGTGTGTGTGGATAGCTTGGGTGGTGTGTTGGCTAAGATGAGCTTTGTGTATGGTTGTTGATGTGTGATTACAGCTGACCTTGGTGTGTGTGGGTAAAGCGGGCTGTGTGGGATAGCGGTGTGTGTTGTGTATAGCTGAGCTGTGATGTGTGTATAGGAGCTGTATTTGGTTGTGTGTACCCTGAGCTGGGGAGTATATAGCTGGGCTGGTGTGTGCTTCTGAGCTGCTTGTGTGTGTTACCTGTGATTTGCTGTTGTAAAGCTTAGCTGTGTGTTGTGCTGGTGTGTATAGCTGTCGGTGTGTTGTACGTATGGATGGAGCAGAGTTATGTGTGCTGTGCCTTCGTGCACCAACAGGGAAGTTAAATTGGTTGTAAAATAGTATTTTACTTTTTGGAAGCCTAAATATGTGGAGAATCCTATAGTAAGAGCGTTCTTATAGTCCGGAAAAAATATGGGTGAGGTAATTAAAGGGGGGGGACTAATCATGTAACTCCAGATGACATAGACAGATTGATACACGTAAGGCTTTTTGCAGGATATAGGCGGCACTATTTAGCACAAAACTAATCAGCTCCACCATAGTGTGGGAGACATGAACAAGTTGAGGACAATTTTGCAACTTTTTTCCAATTGTCTTTTATCAAAGTGGCAATTACATTCCAGGTAACATCTATGCCAGAGTCAGTCCCCTGCCCAAACTATAGCGCGGGTTCACTGCCCCACCCCCTCCCATCTCATAGCTTTGAGATCGCCATCAGATTTGGTAAGTGGACGTGGATACGTGGATATTTTGAACCGGATGGTACCTACGGGTTGGATTAAACCGTATTCAACAATAGTTACCCTTACATCTAATGGTTGATATTAGTCAGTGTATTTCTCAAGTTTTATGGGTTATGATTGGAGCTTTGGGCTTTTTTGAGGATTAGGGGGGTTAATCTACTCGTGGGGGCCTAATTCCATGTGATTGGCCAATTGTATTTTCCCCCCCTTTTTCTCTACTTTTTTTGATACATATATGTATATAGCGTGCATTGCAAATGAATAAAGTAAATTTTTATTGATAGATTTGTAGCTGCTATGATTTCTTTGGATTATAGCTAAGGTTGCCCTGATTGTGTTATTCTGTTTCCCATTTTATATTGAGCTTGTAGGTGATTTTTAGAGTTTACAGAAAAGAAATTCTCAAGTAGTCCTAGGATACGTATTTAATTAATATTTATTCACTATAATATTGTTTAATGTTTCATCAGGACCTTGTCCTGACCATCAAGTCCTGCCTGAAAAGAGAGAGAAACAGTATAGTATCCACACGAGCTCACAGTAAACTACAAAACCTTAATGTTCAGGTATCCATACTGGGGAGGTGTCCTTTTTTACCATACCGGGGTCTGCTTAAATTAGCTGGGAGCAGAATGATACTAGAACAATTTGCTTTAGGAAATTGAAGAGGGGTGGGTGTAAAAGCCAATATATGCTTGGAGAGGACCACGTAAAAAAAGGGGATAACCAAGAACAGGAGAAAAAAGTCTGCATGTACTATTGGCATCCATGAATCATCTTAAAAGGAATTCTTATATGTTGAATAAAAACAGTAACATTGGAAAAAAAACTGTAAAAAAGGAACTGTAACAAAAATACATCAACTTTGACGCGTGAGTAATAAAACCGTTCTTTCAAATTTAAAACGCCATTTAGCTGCATTGACCTTCTTCTTCTCATTGTCTTACAGAATGTTCTCATTGAGGTAAGGCGCTTTGTATTCGATTCCTTTCGTTTCTAGCATGAGGCCCTGGCTGCCTTCCCAGGCACCATCACGCAGTACCTCTTGCATTTTCTGTAAATTGCCTTACTTTAAGTTTTTGTTCTTGGTCACATTTTTATTGGTTTTCATTTAGAAGAGCGATTTCTTTTGGAATACATAAAACTTTTTGTTCTTGCACTTTTGGCCTGATCACCAAAAGACATGAAACGCTGTGTCTGAAAGTTTTTGTCGCTGTCTAGTAAAGAATTGGCTGCTTTGTGTGAATCTGCTAATTAATGTGGGATGAAACCCCTCTACTGATGTGTATATGGTGAGATTCATGCATGAGGCTGGATCATCAAATGGAAAAGAAATCCCAAATGTAGGGTAGCGTGTTTACTTCTGGGAAAATTAATGAGCTAAAGGAAACTCATATCATCCACTGAATAAATAAATGGGGGACACTAACTATTATAATACGATATTCCTAGCCTGTAGCGTAAGGTTGTGACTATTACAGAAACATCGTTCACTATAACACTTTCCATACAAGGCTACAAATTAATGTTAAGCAGGGGATTAAATGGTAGCCATTGGCTGTTTTAGGTTATTTCTTAGCAGTTTTTTTTTACCTACACTGGCATAGTCTAAAAGCTACATTCGCCTCATTTGTGTTAAAGGGGTATTTACATGAAGATAGAACATTGTTAAAAAGCTCAATATGCAAAATAACACAATTTTCTTCAATGATTGATGTCAGGATCGAATGGATCCTTGGACCACTGTGGGTAGTGGTGGTACTAGCGACACCGGGACCGGTGAGTCTAAGTGGCACCTGGTTTCACCAGAGCCCACCGCAAAGCGGGAGGACTTGCTGCGGCAGGATACCACAGGTGTTCCACAGGTGCAGTGCGACTAGCCCGCGGTGGCAGCTTGAGGCGATGGTATCTTAGCGAGGAAGACAGTCTTCATGGTCAGGTTCAAGCAGAAGGTCAGGGGCAGGCGGCAGAGATGAAGGTCAAGTTCCAAACCCGGGATAGCAGCATGGGAGGTCCAGGAGGCAGGAGGGACGGGGGGAGGACAGGCACATGGGAACATGGCCACAGGGACACAGCAACAATACAGGAAGGAGGGACTCAGGTAACACGGCAAAACGGAGGACCTCGGCAATGCGGAAACACAGGAGCAGAGAAAGGAAATGATAGGAACGCAAGAAATGGAATATCGCAGGGGAGCTTCAACCATGGAGTGCACACAAAGATTGGCAGGGAATAATGGGGACCATTGGGTTAAATACAGACAGAAAGTGAACAGCACCAATCACCTGTGCGCTTGGCCCTAAATCTGGAGGCACGTGCCGACGTGCGTGCTTGGGAGCGGGCCACGCACGGGACATAGTACGGACGAGAGCGGGGGGGGGAGCGGGACGGGGCGGGCAGCGGAGAGGGGGGGCCAGGTGCACCCGCGATCCGTGGTAAGGATCACAGGGTTCCCATGACAGTTATTCACTAAAATGCAAATTCATAGATAAAATTCTATCATACAACACAATTAAAACAATAAACTCAGTCCTCATTATGGTTGGCAGGTCTTCCTGTTTGGTCGATAGATATCCTCAGATGAACATGCATCTCCTGTATTGCGGGTGGAAGGGGGAGGCAGAGAGCGGCAAAGTCCAAGGCACTTCCTTGTCCGCAGCGTGAAGAGAAGACCAGCTCCACAAAAAAAAAAAGCGTCTTGATTCAAGGGGATTGGGGTCAGGGTTCATATCGGAGCAGAAGTGTGTGTGTTTGATTGGATAGATGAGATAGCAGAACTGAGTGTGTCATTAGGGTCTAATATCCATCTTATGATTCATATCTCATCTCTTGTGCTATGTATCAAATATTAAAGACTTTCAGATGTTAAATGAAGTGTACTAAGCTAAACCCGTATCCTGATCATCTACACACATTGTCAGACCATAGCAAAAGGAGACAGGAATCTCTTGTGAACAAGAAGTGTCTGCTCCGTTTAGAGCCTGCCCCCAGAGCTAAATTTTACAGGAGTAGATCTGATGCAGTGCTTAGAATAAAAGCATCAATAAAACGGAATTGCACATGTCTACTGTTTATATCACAAGCTAACAATTTTTACACATAAACATTTCCATACACATACAGGGGAAGGTCAACATAAATGACTAGTTCATTATAGCACACCTATACCATATAATAATCTGATTTATTAATTCGATGCCAGATTGCCTAGTTCTCAGTGACAAAGATTTTGAGAACTAGCTGTAAAGTGGATGAACAAGGAGCAGAGTAGGCCAGCAACTTGTACATTCTCTGAAAGTCATTATAAGTTAGATAATAAATTATTCAACACCTGGAAGACATAGTCTTGGTTTATAGGGTCTGTGTGCTTTTTGCTAGTTCGTAAATTTGTCCATATTTTTTCTCATCATTACACTTTAAATGAAATCTACCATTTGTTTTATGCATTGTGAACAAAACATACCTTGTCCGGGACGCTTTCAAGCAGTATAAACCAATGGCTCTTAGCCAACTCACACAATCTGCGTCAATTGCGCATTTGTGGTCCGTTTCTTATCTATATTTAACCTGGGTCGGCTGTATGTCTACAAAGTTGGTCTCGTTTGTAAATCCGTTGTGTAATCTGTTTTCTGGAGCCAGTGGACCGAGCTTGGCACCACCCATTAAGGTCATGTGATTGTTGCCAGCCAAACCAAACACAATGGGTCCATAAAAGCCAGTACTACCATGTGAAAAACTCAAACATGGATTTAATGCTTATAATTATGACTTTTAAACATTTATAATTATATATGCTAATTACATCTGGGGTTGTAACAAGGGCCCCTCATGCTACAGATTCAATGCTGCTACAGGGTGGGGAGCACTATCCAGGAGGGGGGAAAACAACTTTGTAACTGAAAAACTACCAGCGAATATACAAAAACAAACCAGATTGTACCCACCTGCGCTACTCTCCATTCTGATTCCAGTGCTGGCCTTTTTAATGTTGACACATCGGGGTCGCCAAGAAAAAAAAAAGAATTATTATTCCCATATCACAAAATGTAGCTAAATCGTTACTTTTATGATTTACAAAATGTTTGGGCTTTTTAAAGTAAGCGAGTTATTTCCAAGATGGCCACCACTGGAAACTACAAGTCCCCATTATCCTCACTTCTCAATTACAGTTCCTCCACTCAGGCTCTGCTCCCAGTGATGATGTAACAGACTGTTTTGCCTCTGTTACATAGTAATCATGTGTAACGCCACACTGCACATCGCCTCACTGAGATCACATCTCACACAACACTGGCCATAATGATGCGTGCCAACCACGAAAAAATAGCAAACGTAGTGGTGATACATGATCTTCCGGCAGGTGCAGGAAAGTGATGTGACACGTACCAGGCCATTGTCTTGTCCTGTGTCTACCCACACGGAGGAATTTAACGGACTGAGTAAAGGGCCAGTAGCATTTTACTGTCTATCAAGTGTATGTCACAACTTTTTTTTGTAAGGGGAGCAAATTTAAATAAAAATAATTACCACCTTAGCTTATATTTTAGTGAACCACTTGAAATGAATTATGCTTTTCTTAGAATACTCCTTTAACCTGCAAGCAGAAGGCTCACAGGTAACTATTATGTAGCAAACAACTGCGGTTAACTGACATAAATTGATGTCAAACTAGAGCAGCTGAACCAGTTAGTTGAGTCAATCATGTCACAAGACTTTAGGGGTTGCCTCTGAAAACCTCCTATCATCTGGTCATCTGTTTTCTATAGCCTAGGGTATAAATACCATAGTGGGCCTAAAAACGCCAGGAAAGAAAACAATGAAAATAAAAAGAAATTCATATCAGCTTCCTCCATCCCAAGAACACATAAATAGACAAATTAATAAAATCAATAAACATGTTACATATCCCTGCATCCCGAAATGTTGGATTTCAATATGACGAATTGTAATCATCCCCATAACAGTATTATGCCAAATGTGTCTAAATGGGAAACCTTGAGCCTTTAATCAACCAACCAATGTCTTCTAAATAAGTGCCCACCTTTTTTTTCCTTTATTGTTTAAATGACCCCGGAAGAAAGAATGATTTGCACTCACAAACATTGGTTCACAAAATAAAATCATTTACTGTTGTGCCTTCACTAAGGTATTAAGTTTTAAGCCTCGGCATGTGCCCTCTTCATATAGAATGACTACATATTAAATTTCAGTGTTAAACAGGTTGAATGAAATAAGCAAAAAATACTATAATATCCCTCAGGGATATGCGGACACACATAAAGTCACAATTCTGACATAAATCAGACTCACTAGGGAGTCTTTTATTGGTATAGCCTCTTAAAGACTCTCAGCTTTAACCTCTTTCATTAATTCATATTTCCTGAGCATGTAGAATTTCTTTCACGTATTCAATTTAGAAGGGTCATGTATAATTAAATGCCCAGCATGTTATATTGTTTGTAATACTGTTACATTTTGCACACCTTATTTTATGTGTTATTTATAGAGTAAGAGAAAAAAAACATAAACAATAATAGTTCTTGTGCTGCATCGTAACATAATAGTCAGCATCTGGGAATATAGCCTTAGAGTTATATTGAAAAATAAAAATGTAATGGTCCATTATTTATGAGACATATTCTTATCCACATAAGCCACAGGGCCCTGTCACACACGACCCTATAATGGTTCACAATACTTTTATTAGGTTTTTTCAAAAGTTTTAGGAAGGGTACAAAAAGAAAAAAGGAGGGAGGATCAAATGTAAGCAATTTACATAATGGTGTCATAACACAGCTGGTTCCAACGAGACGCCATCTGAAAACAAAAGATCAGCTGGATACATCAACCTCTTCAAGATAAATTTACACACCATATAATGGATACAAGCTACACCCAAAGAACACTTACTTGGACAATGGGCGGGTCCCTCTGGTTACCTTCATGGTGTCTGTAAATCTTGCGCTCTCAACTGCCTATGGCATTTGTAACAGAGGGTCAAAAATGGAGCGTACCTTTATTAATGTATTTTTTAATACGTGCAGGTGTGCTTCATTCAGCCCACAGTCTAACACAGAGCTCCAGAATGAAACACCCAACTTTCCAGGGATTAAGATACTGCAAGGAAGGAATTAATGGGCTCCCAGCAGTAAGCCCCTGAGTATGGCTCACAAAGTCCATTCAGAGGATTCTGACAATTACGTTATTAACCATTAAAGGAGGCAATATACAAAATCTCATTCCTGCTTAGTATGAATGTACACAACCATGAACACATCAAGCACACACCCTGCCACAGCCATAGCTAAGGATCGGGTAATCTCTGAATATTGTGTAATTTTGGGTGCAAGGATCGGTTTACTGATTACGATTTCCATACCACCTTCTCTCCATCAGAGGGGAATTAACTATCTATTCAGAGTCAGGGCCTAACTATAGATTGTAACATCAAAGAAAGGAGCAAGATCACAGAACACCTATAGAAGCAGGAATGTACACAGAACTGATAGAGCAGACACAATATCCAAGAAAAGTATCTGTCATGTTTGTGCATTATTCCAATAAGATTTGTGCCCTAAAAAACATCTAAAACCAGGTCTATACAGTCTTAAGACCAAATTTTTTTTTTTTTCATTGTCACATCAAGAGCCATCCTATGTCTATGTAGCCATATAAAGGGTGGTCTTTAGGATTAGCTGATTATCAATGTCATCATTCCGGTGTACACATAAGTATTGTATAAAATTTAAATAGTTTATCCAGTGAGATAGAATTGGAAGCCCGAAGACAGAAAGGCACCACTGGAACCAAGTGGTTTGTCATGAGAGATTATGATTTTCTATATATACAAAGCAAAATGTATACTATATAAGTATTTTACAAAAAATGTTAACATAATTAATTTTTCATGTTATACGCTTAACTCACAAAAAAATCTAAATCTGTGAAGTTAA
Organism: Engystomops pustulosus; assembly: GCA_019512145.1. NCBI lineage: Eukaryota > Metazoa > Chordata > Amphibia > Anura > Leptodactylidae > Engystomops > Engystomops pustulosus. Next base: position 62,294,220 of record CM033641.1, on the reverse strand, counting down.
CTGCTTTAAACTATTTGCCATATTCTAGGACCATACAACTTTTTTATTTTTTTTGTTATTAAGTAAGATAAACAAACTAAATATTTTGGAATTGTGTTTTAGTAATTCATAAATTCAGGTTGTTCCAGATGTGGAAGCATTCGTTTCGTGTACTAATGTTTTCATTGATTGTTTGTTTTATCATATGAATGAAAATAACTAAGGTTTTTATACGTATTTTCAAAGTACTTTTTTCACATCTTTAGAGTATAAATTTATTGCCTTTAACTAAAATTTACTAGGTAATTTCCTGGTGTCTGCCACTTTCAAAACATCATACTAAGATAGAAGATAACAACCATGCAGATTTTGTTAGCACCCTCCACCCACACTCACTGCTGACACCTGAGGCACAACCACTCATCCCATTTTAATTACATCAAGGAGGGCAAGGAAGATGTAATTGACTGACAAACCCCTTAAATATAATGGCATCTAAGAGGATAAGTGATGCAACAAGAGCCAGCTGTAGTTACAGGCAGGTTAGCAGGGAATCATGTGCGAATTCTGTTGTTAGTACATTCAAAGATGTTCTACAGATTTCTACAATGAAAGCTTAAGGTTTCTCCACCAAGAAATAAATGTGCTAAATAGTCAAAGAAGAAGAAAATACAGGAGACTGTCAGCACCAGCATATTGATATTGCCCGCAACCAGCACTCATTGGATCAATCAGGAAGCGCCGGACTCCTTATAATTCCGCCGGCCCAGAGCGCATTAGTGGGGCACTTCTATGGCAGGTCCAATCTGGAGTAGAATTGCATCATATGTATCACGTGAACGGGCTCAGGCTTATTGGCAGTGTAAAGGCGTGTGGCCAGAAAGTATGCGGAATGGACTGCTTCATTTATAGCAGAAAATATAAACTAATACTCATGTAATTGTTACCGGCATTTTAACAAGAAGCGTTTACCATAGCTGCAATCTGTCCATTGTGGAGAATGCGGATATTATCATACGTCGGGCTCGTGATGGCCCGCCGCTGCTTTTTGGCAGTGCAGTGCATAAATCAAGAGGTGAAGCCTCTTCATGTATCCGAAGGGTCCTGCGCAGCGTTATTCTACATCAGGCCCTGCCTACATGCAGCAGGTGATTTTCACGTGAAAGTAAGGCCAGGAGTAACGCCCTGCACAAGACCACTCCAGGCCGGCTTCGCCCTCTCGCCGCCTCGCCCCGCTTCACGCCCTTCACATTTCACTGGTGTAAAGGTTGCAGATCGGTGTAAGTAATCACAAGTGCTAGCAATCAGCTACATTTGCGACTATTCAGGGCTTTCTACGCCACTGACATGGTGCAGAGGCCCCTGAAAATATGCCCCATAGTCTGGAATTAGAGACCAGAAGAAAACATCAGTATGGGAGCAGCATGGGATGATGAGTATATCCTTTCATGGACCCATTTATATATTCATCATGAATTTAGCATACATTTCAGTCACGTACAAACCCTTTAATTAATTCTCCATATCAATATTAGAACACTTTCTAATGTAATAGTTCTTAACACTTAATACAGTAATGCATAAGTGTAATATTTATTAATTCCCCTATATCTGAATTGGTGATTTTTTTAAAATTAATTTGCAAAATGTGACATTTAGAAACACAATCTATCTTCCTTGCCCATCCACCCTTAGCCTATTGAATGCACCTTACTGAAAAGCATAAACATTTTAGTTGTAATTCAAGCTCTTATTCAGTCTCTTTTATAAAAACTTATATCTGTACTAAGTTATTTCATTACAGTTGTTTCTGTATTCCATAAAACGTTGGTGGGCCCTGGAGCTAACTCACAGGGGGTAGATTTTGTAAGTACTTGATTTGCAAAGTGTTTGTTGGGCACAAATATTCCAGAAATAGTCTGCAGGTATCCATAGTTCTCTAACTGACTGCTGTACAAAAACAGTTGTAGACTTCTTTGTTCTGTTCCTGTTGTCATTTATATTCTCATTGGGCAAAACTTTAGATCTGATGTTTGTTCATGTGTTTGTTATTTTCCTTGGTCAAAAGCTATGAAAAGATGTATATGTAGAATAAATGGAAGTGGGGCAGCTGTTGTGGCCATGCTGAGATTACTGCAGCTCATAGGAGTAAAAAGTGGGCTATTACAATACTAAAAGGGAAAATAAGTTCCACCATAGGAAAACAAATCCAACACTTTATTCCAAAGTATTTAACACATTAAAAAGTGGTGGTCTATAGGGCACATGCATTATTGCGACTTTTTAAGTTGGCTGAAGTCAGGATATTTAGCAGTGCTCTGTATCTTTCTAAATTGCAGCTGCAATATATTTCGTTTTTTTCTTTGTCTCTGATTTGCGTGTTTTTAACATTTTTAAATCTTTTTAGGTGCACGTATGGAAACTAAGTATGGGGTCAGTTGAACTTAGTTTGCATTAAATTACTATAATTGCTACACAAAAGTGTAGAACAAAGAAAACATTGTCTTGGAAAAAAAACATTTAGGAACACAGCACAGACACCTCACCAGCTAAATTCTTAAATACACTAAAAAGTCCCGAAACACAGCAAAAAGAAGAGAAACAAATGGGTAAAAATAAAGATACTGGATCTGGATGTGAGCTGTATCGCTCTCCTGGTATCTTTGATCAATTACAGTACTTAGCATAGTCACCACACAGATGACATTGAAGAGGTCTATGTCACAGTCTGGGGATTAGTCCCTTAGGACTAAGGACCCCTGGACCACCGCGGGTAGGGATGATGGGGGATAACAACTTAGCCGCACTCCGGGAGCGGAGGGAGTCTAAGTGAAACTCGGTATCTTCGCCAGAGCCCGCACAAAGCGGGATGGTCTTGCTGCGGCGGGGAGTCACCAGGGAAAGAGAGGAAGATCTGTTCTCCCCGGTCGACGGCCCTCCCTCCCCGGTGGCAGCCAAGGAGGGACCAGGGACCACGGGAAGGCAAGGCGGGCGGACCACGCGAAGGCAAGCAGGCAGGACCGGGAGAAGGCAGGCATGGCGGGGGGGACCATGGGAAGGCAGGCAGGACCAGGGACAGGCAGCGCAGGCAGGACCACAGGAAGGCAGGGCAGGGGGACCGCACAAGGACACTAGGACCAGCACCCAGGACACACAGGAACACCGGGAACACCACGGAACACCGGGAAACACCACGGAACCACGGGAATCCCCCATAGGCAACACGGGGAATCACCATAGGAAACACGGAAACACAGAGGCCTCTGGAAACGCTCAGAAGGCTTCTCTCCAGGAGAGATGACTGAAGATCGCAGGGATTGATGGGAGTCGCCAGGCATATATAGCAAGCCAGGAATCCTCCAAGGAGGAGCTGGAACCCCCTTGACAGGCTGGGAGAACGTAACACGCGCGCGAGCCACCCTTAAGTGGCGGGAGCGCGAGGCACGACTGCATCGAAGAAAAGCATCGACCAACACGCTGGGGAGCCAGAGTGCAGACCGGAGGCCAGGAGAGGAAGTGAGGGCTGGGGGTGAGCGGGGACCACGGCAGCAGGAAAGGGTGCACCTCAATCCGTACAGAGGACTCGCAGGGTGTAAACCGTGACAAGGCTCACCTCTGGCTTGTTCACGTATCGATGCTGCCCACACCATGGAAAGAATAGAAACATATGCGAACCAATTTCTAGCAAATTGTTTGTTTGCAACGGTGATTCATAGCATTGGACCTTCTAACAATTCACAGTCACCAAAGTGCTCAAATGATTTCCACCTGCCGACTGATGGGACTATCTGTGCTATTAAACATTAAGGACTATTCTTGTGTTCACTTTCATTGAAAGGCTTGAAAAATAAATGAGCAAAAATTATCTGTATATTAAAATCAGGTAACTCTTATTCAAGCACAATTTTACAATGGAAAATAGATTTTTAAACATTTCGAAGTCGTCATGTATTTCTTGTCCCTGCAAGTGAATCCACAGTTCCCACATTTCTATGACCACGTCCCTGGATTAATTTATGGTTCTATTGCATTTTTTTTTTAATTAATTATTATTATAAAATCTGCTGAAATATGCAGAACATTGGGGCCTTCATATATGATACACCGGCACTGTATGCCAGGGATAGTATGATAGCCCTGTTCCCCTACAGTGCAGTGTGAATATATCAAGAGCTGTGAAACGTCACATGGTGCAGTGAGTCGACCTGAAGGGGTTTGCAAATGAATGGAAAAGAGTGCCAAATGGCTAGCAAATGCAGCATTTGCAACTTATTTCAGGGCTTATTTGTCTACACCAGTCCACAGAAGTTACCTGAGTAAATAAGCCCTGAATCTTGATGAGGTTTTGTTTTTTCAGTTAAAATGTTGGTTGACCTGACCATTTTAGATTTGCACACTGAGTGTATGTTGAAAATTCTGGAAAAAAAGTTGCTTGAAAATTCAAAGGCAATGGTAATATGGTAGGCTGTGAATGGAATGAAATTAGTACAGCGTGTTACTCATATCTGTGCTTGGTGCTGAAGGAATCATTACCAATAATAGGTTTATAATGGGAAAACCGTTGAAAGCTGCTTACTGGAGAAGAGAAAAAAGATTTGGACTTTGTGGGTTTCTATGTTTTCTAAATCATCAATGATAGATGGATAATTTTTTCAAAGTGGCCAAAAAAAGTCTGTTGTTTTCTAAATGGCTTCTTTCTGGATACTCAAGCAGAATCTTGAAATACAGAAAAAAATAAATGAAAAATGCACAAAATATGAAAACACTTAAAACGGCATCTAATCAATTTCAATGGTGAATTGATTGCTGATAATCCACTTGTGTTGGGTTTACTTTTAAAAAGGAATCTAAAATGAGGGATTAGCCCCCCAAAGTTAGGATCACATTACGTCCTTCATATATGGAGTTTTTTCAGAACACTGCCTTAAAGAAAAAGAACTTTAAAGGGGTTATCTATGTTCGGCAACAATGTTAGATGGTTTTGTAGGAAAAGTTATCAAGTTCTAATATAACTGTCTGTATCAATTCACTCCAGAGATCATAGATCTCGCTTGCATGCCTGCTACTAGAAGCTTCTCATGTTAATGTCAATGGCAGAGAAAATGTCCATGGTTTCGTTATGGAACCACAAGTCAACAAGCTGTTAGTATCAAAGGCGCTGATACTCTCTGTGATAATAACAGCTGTTGCACAGTGTGCTCATCACAAGACCATGGGAGCCAGATTTCTAGGCAGTGGACAGTATATATATATAAGCTTTTATAGCAGGCAGAAGCAGAGATCTATAAAACTATGATAAATTGATACAGAAATACAGTATATTGAGAACATTATATAAATTTTTGTTAACGCAAAACAATATCATTAAATGGCTAAAAATAGGACAACTATCTGTAACTCTTAAACAACTTGGACCCCTTTTGTTTTTTCTCACTTCCATTTTTCAATCACCACCTCAACATAAAGAGCTCTTGTGATGCTTATATTCTGCGTTATCAAATTGCACTTTTGTAGTGCAGCAGTATTAATATCCATGTCGTTGTACTGGCAGAGCGTGAACAAAAATTCCAAATGCAGGAAAAATGGTTGAAAAAAAACACATTTGCAACGTTTTTTGTCGGTCTGGATTTTACAGCTTTAAACACCCTGTGGCACCAAACGACAGGTTCTACTGTTCTTCGGCGTTGGTTACAATTACGATGGGATACAAAGTTGTCTAGGTTTATAAGGTTTCATACATTGTAAAAAAATTTAAAAACCTGTACAAAAATTTTTTGTGGGGAGTTTGCCACTTACTGGCGCCCAATAACTTTTTGCATACTTTTAGTGTACAGAGAGCTGTGGGTGGTGTCATTTTTTGAGAATTTTTATTGGTCGTGTTTTTCTTTGTTATAAGTTTTAGACTGTGCGACTATTTGATCACTTTTTGATTAATTTTTAGTTATTTTTCAAAAAGGCAAAAAAAACTGCATTTTCGAAAACTGGATGGCATTTTCCGATACGAGGGTTATAAAACGTAGTGAAAAACCCGTTACTACGTTTGATAGTTGGGCATTTTGGAAGAGGCGATACTAATGTGTTATGATTGTTATCTTTATTAATATTTATGATCAGTTCATAGGGAACAGGGGGTGATGATGATCTGAATTTTTGTTTTTTTTTATATAATTTTTTTTTTACTTTGTTTTTTTTTTTTACTATTTTTCAGACTCCAGGGTAACTTCAACCCTAGGTTTCTGACAGATACCTTACACTACATATGACTGCCATACTGCAATATATGGGGTTGTACTCTCTTTTTATTACAAGTGCTGATAGAACCATCTGTTATTGCATCGGGTTAACAGGGCCGGACAGCTTCGGGCATACTGGAGACCCGAAGCTGTCATGGCATTGGATCAGCCGCTCCCGACCGTGTACTCACGGGCTGACGAGACAGATCCAGGCAAGATGGTGGCGCACGCAGTATTGCCGTCAGTATCGACTGTGTGAAAGCACCCGCGATTGCGGGCTAGATAGCAGCAAAGATTTACGGCATATGGCAGAGGGCTCGCGCCCGCGAGCACTCTCAATGCACCAAGGACACCCCGTATAGTGCGGCGCGCGTCGGAGGAAGGGGGTTTTTAAACTTGTATATACATGACCTTAGGACAGTCACTGACGGGACCAATTTGGCTGATGCTGGCCTATATTACATAGTTAAATTCATAGATTGACCTTCGGATGCTAGAGTTATAAAAAAAATGGTAAACAGTTTAAAACATTTTCTTAAAAAAATTTCAAATCAACCCCTATCCACTAGAATTCATATGAAAAAAACACAAGAATCAAATAACATTTTAGGTTCGCAGCAACACAAAAGTCCCAATTATCCAAAATATAAAAATGGTTTAGCTCAGCGTTGGGAACTGTAACGGGAAAATTAGCACCCAAATGTCCAAGCACCATTTTTACACCCTTTTCGTTTCAACACTTAATATAAGAAATAAAAGCGTCAAAAACTACACTGATCTCAATGGTCCCAGCAGTGAAAACATAGCGGGATTGTGCCAACAAAAGTGACCCCTTCCCCCGTCTCTGTACCAATGAAATATGACATAGATAGTAGGCAGTAAAGGGCCACCGAATCTTTGGGATCATAGGTTGAATTTAGTATGAAAAAGTGTATGATAGAAGACAGTCAAAAATGAAGTGCTAGTCAGCGAGATCGGATAGTCGGCGCAACATAAAGAAAGGGGACGGATACGATCTGCTGCCGAGCTACCAAAAATCGGACGTATAAGAGATAATGGCAATGTATTCACTAAACGAAAATCACTAATGAGACCGGCTTTACAATATCCCGCCGTGTTTTTGAGTTTCCTTTTTTCTTTCTTCCTCCACAGAACCTCCCAAGTGATCAGTTAAATCAAGTTCACAAAACAGCGGGAGCAACATGTCCGAGCTGGTATGACGGGAAAAGCACCACACCAGTTGTAGCTTGGAGGGGCGGCCGAGAAAAGGGACGAACCACAAAAAGGCGGGCCAAAGGTCTACAAAGGGAGGTTATGTTTTTTTCTGCTTACTCTATAATAACACATAATAATAGGTGTGCAAAATGTACAGTATTACAACAATATAACATGCTTGGCATTTAATTATGACATGACCCTCTAAATTGAATACGTGAAAGAAAATCTACATGCTCATGGAAATATGAATTAATGAAAGAGGTTAAAGCTGAGAGTCTTTAAGAGGCTATAACCAGATAAAAGACTCCCTAGTGAGTCTGATTTATGCAGAATTGTGACTTTATGTGTGTCGCATATCCCTGAGGGTTATATTATCATGTATTTGCTTATTTCATTTACACATGTTAACACTGAAATGTAATATGTAGTCATTCATATATGAAGAGGGCACTAGCCAGAGGCTTAAAACTTAATACTTATAGATGAAGGCACAACAGTAATGATTTTATTTTTAGTGAACCAATGTGTGTGAGTACAAATCATTCTTCCGGGGTCAATTTAAACAAATAGGAAAAAAAGTCGGGCACTTAATTTAGAAGGACATTGGTTGATAGGTTGATGTTAAAGGCTCAAGCTTTCCAATTTAGACACATTTAGGCATATACTGTATGGGATGATTACATTCGTATATTGATAGATCCAACATTTCGGGATGCAGGGATATGTAACATGTTTATGATTTTATTAATTTGTCTATTTATGTGTTCTTGGGATGAGAGGAAGTGATATGAATTTCCTTTATTTCATTTGTTTTCTTTACTGGCTTTTTAGGCCCACTATGGTATTTAAACCCTAGGCTGTAATAGAAAATAACAGATGACAGATGATAGGAGGTTTTCAGAGGCAACTCCTAAAGTCTTGGTGACATGATTGACTTCAACTAACTGGTTAACAGCTGCTATCAGTTATGACATCAATTTATGTCAGTTAACAGCAGTTGTTTGCTACATAATAGTTACCTGTGAGCCTTCTGCTTGCAGGTTTAAAGGAGTATTCTAGGAAAAAGCATAATTCATATTCAAGTGGTTCAATAAAATATAAGCTAAGGTGTAATTAGTTGTTATTTAAAATTTTGCTCCCCTTAGCAGAAAAAAGTTGTGGGCATACACTGTGATAGAATTAAAATGCTACTGGCCCTTTACTCAGTCCGTTAAATTCCTCCTTGTGGAGTAGACACAGGACAGAACATGGCCTCTGGTCACATGTCCACATCACATTTCCTGCACCTGCCTGGGAAGGTCATGTGACCACCACTACGTTTGGCTATTTTCTGTTGGTTGCAGCGCATTCAGTATGGCCAGTGTTGTGGTGAGATGTGATCTCAGTGAGGCGATGTGCAGTGATGGCAGTTACACATGATTACTATGGTAACAGAGCAAAACAGTCTGTTACATCATCACTGGGAGCAGAGCCTGAGTGGGAGGAACTGTAATTGAGAAGTGAAGGATAATGGGACTTGTAGTTTCCAGTGGTGGCCATCTTGGAAATAACTCGGCTTACTTTAAAAAGCCCATAACATTTTGTAAATCATAAAAGTAAACGATTTAAGCTGCATTTTGTGATATGGAGAATTATAATTCTTTTTTTTTCTTGGCGACCCCGATGTGTCAACATTAAAAAAGGCCAGCACTGGAATCAGAATGGAGAGGAGCGCAGGTGGGTACATCTGGTTTGTTTTTGTATATTAGCTGGTAGTTTTCAGTTAACAAGCTGTTTTCCCCTCCTGGCAGTGCTCCCACCCTGGAGCAGCCATTGAATCTGTAGCATGGAGGGGCCCTTGTTACACCCCAGATGTAATTAGCATATATAATAAGAATAATTTTAAAAGTCAATATTAGAAAGCATTAGAATCCATGTTTGAGGTTTTCACATGGTAGTACTAGGCTTTATGGACCCTATTGTGTTTGGTTGCTGGGCAACAATCACATGACCTTAATGGGTGGGCCAAGCTCGGTCACTGGCTTCCTAGAAAACAGATTACACACGGATTACAAACAGACCAACTTTGTAGACATACAGCCGTGACACAGGTTAAATATAGATAAGAAACGGACCACAAATGCGGCAATTACAGCAGATTGTGTGAAGTTAGGCTAAGAGCCATTGGTTTATACTGCTTGAAAGCGCCCGGACAAGGTATGTTTTGTTCACAATGCATAAAAACAAATGGTAGATTTCATTTAAAGTGTAATGATGAGAAAAAAAGTGGACAAATTTAGAACTAGCAAGAAAGCAAATCCAGACCCTATAAACCAAGAATATGTCTTCCAGGTTTGAATAATTTAGTATCTAACATTATAATGACTTTCAGAGAATGTACAAGTTGCTGGCCTACTCTGCTCCTTGTTCATCCACTTCTACAGCTAGTTCTCAAAATCTTTGTCACTGAGAACTAGACAATCTGGCATCGAATTAATAAATCAGATATATTGTATAGGTGGCTATAAATTGAGCTAGTCATTTATGTTGACCTTCCCCTGTATGTGTATGGAAATGTTATGTGTAAAAATTGTTAGCTCTGTGATATAAACAGTAGACATGTGCAATTCAGTTTTATTGATGCTTTTGATTCTAGCACTGCATCAGATACTCTCTGTAAAATTTAGCTCTGGGGGCAGGCGCTAACGGAGCAGACACTTCTTGTGCACAAGAGATTCCTGTCTCCTTTTGCTATGTGCTGACAATGTGTGTAGATGATACAGGGATACAGGGTTTAGCTACACTTTCATTTAACATCTGAAGAGTCTAGTAATATTTGATACATAGAACAAGAGATGAGATATGAATCATAAGATGGATATTAGACCCAATGACACACTCAGTTCTGCTATCTCCTCTATCCAATCAAACACACACTCCGCTCCGATATGACCCCAAATCCCCTTGAATCAAGACGCTTTTTTTGTGTAGAGCTGGTCTTCTCTTCACGCTGCAGGACAGGAAGTGCCTTTGACTTTGCCGCTCTCTGCCTCCTCCCCTTCCACCCTGCAATACAGGAGATGCATGTTCATCTGAGAGATATCTGACCAAACAGGAAGACCTGCCCAACCATAATGAGGACTGAGTTTATTGTTGTATTGTGTTGTATGATAGAATTTTATCTGTGAAATTCTGCATTTTAGTGAATAACTGTGATGGGAACCCTGTGATCCTTACCACGGATCGCGGGTGCACCTGTGCCCCTCTCCGCTGCCCCGGTCCCGCTCCCGCTCTCGTCCGGACTAGGTCCCGTGCGTGGCCCCGCTCCCAAGGGCACGCACGCGGCAGTGCCTCCAGATTTAAAGGGCCAGCGCACAGGTGATTGGTGCTGGTCACTTCCTGTTCTGTATTTAACCCAATGGCTCCCATTATTCCCTGCCAGATCTTTGTGTGCACTCCATGGTGAAAGCTCCCCTGCGATATTCCTGCGTTCCTGTCATTTCCTGCGTTCCTGTGTTTCCTGCATTGCCTGAGTCACTCCGTGTTGCCGTGTTACCTGAGTCCCTCCGTATTGCTGTGTTCCTGTGTCCCATGTGCCTGTCCTCCCGTCCCCTCCTGCCTGGACCTCCCATTGCTGATCCCGGGTTTGGACTTGACCTTGCATCTCTGCCGCCTGCCCTGACCTTCTGCTTGAACCTGACCATGAGACTGTCTTCCGCTAAGATACCTCGACCTCAGCTGCCACCGCGGGCTAGTCGCACCTGTGGAACGACCTGGTGGTATCCTGCCACAGCAAGTCCATCCCGCTTTGCGGTGGGCTCTGGTGAAAACCAGGTGCCACTTAGATTCCGGTCCCAGGTGTCGGCTAGTACCACCTCCCACAGTGGTCCAGAGGATCCACTGATCCTGACAATAACATTGAAGAAATTGTGTTATTTTGCCATATTGAGCCTTTTTAACAATGTTATCTTCATGGTAATACCCCTTTAACACAAATGAGCGAATGTAGCTTTTACTATGCCAGTGTAGGTAAAAAAACAGCTAAAGAAATAACTTAAATGGCCAATGGCTACCATTCAATCCCTGCTATAACATTAATTTGTAGCCTTGTAGGAAAGTGTTATGTGAAAGATGTTCTGTAATAGTCACAACCTTTACGCTACAGCTAGAGGAATATGCGTATTATAAATAGATATATCCCCCATTTATTTATTCAGTGGATGATATGGAGTTTCCTTTAGCTCATTAATTTTCCCAGAAGTAAACGCTACCCTACATTTGGGATTTCTTTTCCCATTTGATGAATCCAGCCTCATGCATGAATCTCACCATATTACACATTCAGTAGATGGGGTTCAGTCCCACATTAATTAGCAGCATTCACAACACAGCAGCCAAGTCTTTACTAGACAGCGACATAAACTTTTCAGACAACAGCGTTTCATGTCTTGGTGATCAGGCCAAAAGTGCAAGAACAAAAGTTTTATGTATTCCAAAAGAAATCGCTCTTTCTAAATAGAAAACCAATGAAAAATGTGACCAAGAACAAAAACTTAAAGTAAAGGCAATTTGTACAGAAAATGCAAGAGGTACTGCTGAGTGGTGCTGGGAAGGCAGCCAGGCCTCAGCTAAGATAACGAAAGGAATCGAATACAAAGCGGCCTTACCTCAATGAGAACATTCTGTAAGACAAGTGAGAAGAATGAAGGTCACGGCAGCTAAATGGCTGTTTAAATTTGAAAGAACGGTTTTATTACTCACGCGTCAAAGTTGATGTTATTTTTGTTTACAGTTCCTTTTTTACAGTTTTTTTTCCAAATGTTACTGTTTTTATTCAACATATTAAGAATTCCTTTTATAGTGATTCATGGAGGCCAATAGTACATGCAGACTTAATTTGCTCCTTGTTCTTGTGTATTCCCCTTTTTTTTTACGTGGTCTCCAAGCATATATGGCTTTTACCCACCCCTCTTCAATTTCCTAAAGGTCAAAAGTGTTCTAGTATCATTCTTCCCCAGCTAATTTAAGCAGACCCCTGATGGTAAAAAAGGAACACCTCCCCAAGGTATGGATACCTGAACATTAAGGTTTGTAGTTTACTAGTGCACTGTGATACTATACTGTTTCTCTCTTTTCAGGCAGGACTGATGGGTCAGGACAAGGTCCTGATGAAAACATTAACAATATTAATTAGTAATAAATTAATTAAATATGTATCCTAGGACTATGAGAATTTCTTTTCTGTAAACATCTAAAATCACCTAACAAGCTCAATTAAAATGGTGAAACAGAATAACACAATCAGGGCAACCTTAGCTATAATCCAAAGAAATCAGAGAGCTACAAATCTATCAATAAAAATTTACTTTATTCATTTGCCAATGCACAGCATATATACATATATGTATCAGAAAAAAAGTATCAAGAAAAAAGGGGGGAAAATACAAGTGGCCCACATGGAATTAGGCCCCCACGGAGTAGATTAAACCCCCCCTAAATCCTCAAAAAAGCCCAAAGCATCCAATCATACTCAGTAAAAGTGAGAAATACAACCTGGACTAATATTAAGCAATTAGATGTAAGGTGACTATTGTTGAATACGGTATAATACCAACCGGAGGTACCATCCGGTGTCAAAATATCCACGTATCCACAGTCCACTTACCCAAAATCATGATTGGCGATCTCAAAAGCTGATTAGATGGGAGGGGGTGGGGCAGTGAGACACCGCAGCTATAGTTTAGGGCAGGGGATGACTCTGGCATAGATGTTACCTGGAATGTAATTGCCACTTTTGATTAAAAGACAATTGGAAAAAAGTTGCAAAATTGTCTCAACTTGTTCATGTCTCCCACACTAATGGTGGACCTGATTAGGTTTGTGCATAAATATGCGCCTATCTGCAAAGCCGTACTTTATAAATCTGTCTATGGCATCTGGAGTTACATGATTAGTCTTTAATTACCCATATTTTTCGGACTATAAGACGCTTCTTACTATAGGATGCGCCACAGATTTAGGCTTCCAAAAAAGGAAAAATATATTTTACACCAATTTAAATATCCCTGTTGGTCGCACGAAGGCACAGCACACATAAATCTGCTCCATCCATACAGTTACACACACACAGCTATACACACAGAGCACACACACAGCTAAGCTATATACACACACACAGGTATACACACACACAGCTCAGATATACACACACACAGCCCAGCTATATACACACACAGCTCAGGTATACACACACATACAGCTCAGCTATACACACACACAGCTCAGCTATACAAACACACACACAGCTATACACACACAGCCCAGCTTTACACACACACACAGGTCAGCTGTACACACACACACATACACAAAGCTCATCTATACACACACACAACCCAGCTATACACACACACATACACAACTCAACTATACACACACACACACACACAGCTCAGCTATACACACACAGCTAAACACACACACACTTCCCCTATTTCCCTATTCCTCTTCTTCTTACCCTGTCCCAGGACAGCATGTCCCCATACTCAGCAGTATGTGGTGATGTAAGAAGCATGTGATCAGTCACATGATTCAGACATCACTGCAGATCCTTTACCTGTAGGACACCTTGGAGAGCGGAGAGCAGTACGGATTCTATCCTCTCTGGGAGATCGGGTGCAGCTCTATTTAAGGGCATCACCCGATCTCCATTGCAGTGGTCAGGAGAGTCTGGCAGTGCTGAATCCTCCTGACCTTCGCTCTATAAGACGCAGGCACTTTTTAGCAAGATTTTTTCTTGCTAAAAAGTGCGTCTTATAGTCCAAAAAATACGGTAGTAATTGAAGTGAAGAGTGGATTGTGTTGGCAAAAAGTTACCAATTTTGTGCAAATCTGTGACAATTTTAAGATATGTTAAAGACAGAAAACTGACCTAGCTACAAGAATACATCCCCTGTGGATATATATTACTCTAACAGCAACAAGTCACAAGTGCTCACTTCTCTGTCTATTGGAAAAAGATAAAATAAATCCTTGGGGAATCTAGGGGAAAAGTCTTATTATGCTGTGGCAACTTATTAGATCAACATGTACTGTCTTTTATGTTTTCATAATGTCAAAATGTCAACTATATTATCAGCTATAGTCTTAATTTAAAAATGTGACCTATCCGTAAGAATTCCATTCCACGCTATTTTCACCCACAGGTTACTTGTGGCAGTTTATCATAGAAAATATAGATATATATTTTTTAAATGTCATATTTTTCATGCATCTTTCAATAACCTTTCTTGATCCCAAAGCACTGTTAAATCTCATCATGCAGCCAAACAATGGTGGCCTCTGAACTAATAACCTGGTCTATTTTTCCAGAACATATTTTTTATAATTTTAGTTTAGTAATTTTCATTCATGAATCTAGACTGCAAAGCATAACTAGGTATATAAGAAAAGTAAAAATAATTGCTAACTACAGGGGGTCCCCCACTTAAGAACACATGACTTACAGATGACCCCTAGTTACAAACGGACCTCTGGATGTTGATAATTTACTGTACTTTAGCCATGGGCTACAATAAACATCTATTATCAGATGTGTCTGCAATTAAGTTTTATTGTTAACCCTGGTCCTTATGACAATCCAACATTTTTAAAATCCAATTGTCGCAGAGACTAAAAATTTTTTTGCTGGGGTTACAATGATAAAATATACAGTTCCGACTTACATACAAATTCAACTTAAGAACAAACCTACAGAACCTATCTTGTATGTAACCCGGGGGCTGCCGGTATATTCATTTCAGTCAAATCGTGATGTATATTAATGTAGATAGGTTTTTCTTTTGCACCAGGATGAAACTCTTAAAGGGATATTCCAGGAATCCTGGAAACTCATTAGGGCTCTGTTCCCTCATCACAAAGTCTTCTGTCATGGTAACTGACAACTCAACTGGAAGTGCTGGGGGGGTCATGAAAACAGGTATAATGATGAAATGTTTCATAAACTTCCTAAAACAATGGCTGCAAAGAGCGAGTCAGTTACCAAAATTGTGAGGTTAGAATATACAATTAGGTAAAGCATGTGACACAAATCTACTGACATGAGAGAAATAATGACTTTTACAAAAAAGGGAATTTGTTAGGTGAAGAGATTATATCATAACTGTATCTTTTTATTTAAATTGAAATTGTCTCAGAAAACATTGGATTCAAGGTAAATCTTTATTGCCTGTTTTAGTTAATGCTTTATTGGTGGATGATTGGTGAATGCCAACCACTCTGGTGGTCTCTTATTTAATATGATAGTTGACTTCATTAATGACTTATGATAGTTGACTCAACATTAAATGTTCAATATGACTTCACATAAAAGATATTATTATATAATCCCCCTTTAATCAATATACTAAGAAGTCCATAGCCTTATCAAATACATAGTTTTCTTCTAAGATGTGTAATACTTAAAATACATGAATCATACTTATATATATAGTCTCATATTAAGTTGCTGCCTAATCATAGTACATTGAGCAATAGCAAGAGAAAAAAAAAAAAAAAATATATATATATATATATATATATATATATATATATAGTCTCAGGAAAGGCAGCAGCACTCCAAAGTGAAGTCAAAGCAGGGTGATCTTTATTTCAAAAGTGCAACGTTTCGGTGAGCATTGTCTTGCATGATCTTCCTCCGTGTAAGACACACCATGGACTTCACCACGGGCGATCTTTTTCATTCCTTTGCTTACACGGAGGAAGATCATGAACGGATACTACAGAGCTTGCAGGCTGATGCGGCTTTCCTAAACACACCATCTACTTCTGAACTCAAACGTAAATATGAACTATTGTCTAAACGTATCATCTCTCTACAACTACACTTAGCCACTCTTGGGGAATATTTGAAAGTTAAAAGAATCCCCAGAGGAATGCGATCCAATATACGTCCCAATCTGTTTTCACAGGACTCTGCATTCTGCATGAAATTCATGCAGATTTCAAATAAATATTCATTGGATCTGATAATGTTGAATCTAGAATTTCTACAACAGGAGATTTGCAAACTACAGGACAACCTGGCACAGATGGACCGATCTCTTAAAGGAGACCTCACCAGTGAAGATTACAAAACATTCATGGACTCTATAGCTTTGAAAATCTCTCAAACTAAGTCTGAACAGGAACAAACGAGAAGGATAAAATGGGCTCGTGACCAAGAGGATTATCGCACCGGAAAAATTTATGCCTGGCAAGGAATGTACAATCAGTCATCCAATACCTTCAACAAGGATAACAGCAGAAAAAAAGAAACGTACCCCAAACAAGAAATCATCTACCAACACAGGCAGACAGGAGTCTTCACCCACACCACAAGATGATTCTTTTTTAGGACTATCCCCAAGCACCGAAAGAGAACCAGACGGGGCGGTAAACACCATTTCAGATACCGTAAAAGACAAACCCACGAAAGGTCGGATCCTTCCACAGAGAGCCACGTCCAACAAGAAGAAATGACCCAGTTAGTTGTGGTAAATATATCTTCTAAGACTTTAACCGATCATGAAATTAGTGTATTACAGAAAGGACTATCCTTCAGTCCCTGGGCTCACACCAATTGGTTTGAGTTGGATGTCGATATTTGTAGACTTGTACGTAATTTAAAACTCAAGCATTGGTTTCATAACAGGGTTCCAGTTGGTTCTGTGGCTGCTAGTAGTCTAGATCCCAAACAATTTCACTTGTACAATAAGAGTAATTTTACTCCACCTGCAGACGTACCTGCTATTGAGGCATTTGCTACTGCTGTTAGACATGACATCCAACAATTGCGTGAACAACATAAATATGTTCTATCACATCATAACATGACCACTACAGAGGTGATGGCGCTGGACCGGCTTGCCCATGACGACGACATCATCATCAAGCCCGCTGATAAGGGTGGTGCTGTTGTCGTCATGGACAAGTCGTACTATGTGGCCGAGATTCGCCACCAATTAAGTGACGAATCCACTTACAAACGTGTTGCACAAGATCCCAAATTTGAGTTGGGACGCAGAATTAAATTCATTCTTGACATGGCATTACAATCGGGGACCATTAGTGAGGACATGTATAAGTATTTATTTGTCAACAATCCTGTTACTCCAGTAATATACATCCTACCCAAAATCCACAAAAATCTACAACAGCCCCCCGGACGACCAATTGTCTCCGGTAACGACTCCATCTTTTCACACATTGCCATTTTTCTTGATCGCGTTCTCCGACAATATGCCACCCAAAGCCAATCATATGTACAAGACACCTCTGATTTTCTCATTAAACTTCACAATACTAAGATTAATGACATGTCTATCCTTATTTTAGCCTCTTTTGATGTCACATCACTGTATACTTCCATTAGACATCAATTCGGTATGCAGGTTGTTGAGAAGGCCTTACGACTCTCTGATTTCAAAGAACAGGAGATCATCCTCATCATGAAGCTATTGGAATTAGTGTTATACAATAATTATTTTCTCTTTGGCAAAGATTTCTATGTACAGTTGAAAGGGGTCGCAAATATGGCTCCCAGCTACGCCAACATGGTCATGGCGGCTCTGGAGGAGGATTCGGTCTATGTGTCCCACCACTTTCAGCATGTTCTGAAGTGGTGGAGATACATAGATGACGTGTTCCTCCTCTGGACCGCCTCTGTTCAGGAACTATGTGATTTCCATGCATTTCTTAATACTATCGATCCTGATATTAAATTCACGCTTATTCACTCCACAGAGATGGTACAGTTCCTGGATGTGCAGGTTATACGGACTGATCAGGGCCTGACCACAGATCTGTACACTAAGCCGACAGACAGGAACACCATTCTGCGATATGAGAGCAGCCACCCTCGAGCTATGATTAATTCTCTTCCCCTGAGTCAATTTCTAAGGGTCAAGAGGATATCTCTGATGAACAATAAATATCGTAAAAATATTGACCAAAATGGTTTACAATTTCGCAGCAGGGGATATCTGAAAAGGTGATTGATAAAAATTTGAACATTGCCCACAAAAAAAATTGCATGAGTCCTGTCCCCTAATAAGATACGAAATCGACCATAGAATTCCTTTTGTCACTACATTTAATGATAACAGTGACAAAATTTCCAAGGTAATACGTAAAACTGGCGGATTCTGGCTGAGTGAACCTTCTGGTTTCCCTGAATTCAGTCATCCTCCTTTACTTTCGTTCAGACGCTCCAAAAATATCAGAGACCGTCTGGTCAAATCTGATGTGGGTCCCCTTGGTAAATCTATCCTGTCACGGCGCCGACGACGCCGACTCGTCACGTGACGTGGGGTGCAACTGTACGGGTTATTAGCCTACTCAAACTTGCGCTCACCTTCACTCAGGACACAAATTGAGCCTAAATCACCACCATACAGCTCCAGCACAGAACCAGACCGCTGCTGCACCACTTATTGCATTATACTGGACCAATAAGTATCCCACTTACATCAATTCTGCTCTCAAGCAGTCACTTGTCACACCACTAGACATGCACACTCAGCACTCCAGCAGCACGCAGTTAACCACACTTCACAAGGTATGAGTTCGCAGAGCATACAGGGACACCAAATAAAGTGAAAAGCTTTAATACAAAAAGGTTGATCAGTGCATAAAATGATATTAAAAACAAAAGAATTATAAAATGACACACAACACGGCCAAACCAGTTATAAAAATAAAAAGAAGGAGAAAAATAACAGAAACTACAAACTTTAAGTAGATCCATCCTGGAGGTGGGAGAGGAGAAAGAGGAACACACTCAGCTTGTCAAGCAGCCCCCAAAAGGTGAACACCAATTCTTGGATTTCATATATGTTGTTATAACTTCTCAGTTGGTTCAGATTTCAGAACCTCCCATTCATTAATTAGTCCAGAGGGTCATTCACGATTGGGCAAAGTGTTAATGAGGGGGGGAGAGTCCAGGAAATTTAAACAGTTCTTGTTTCCAAATCCTGATGCGAAGAAGAGGGGGGGTAGGGAGACCAAATGTCCTTTGGTCTGAAACAGACCAGTCTTCAGTTCAGAGGTTATCAGGCTGTTAAAGCTCCAGGGATGCATAAAAGCTCCTGGACGCTTCAATAGATGCCAAATATTTAACAAAGTTTGTTAAACCCTGTGAGTTAAAACCATCTTATACATTCACGATTAATACTCCTTGACACCTCCCCTTCAAGATTGGGCAAATTTGAAATGACCCACGCCATTTTAAATTTTCCCAAGCCAATTACCAATAATACATTGCAGAAGTTCATTAACATAAAAATCATTGCCATAAGATGGATACCTGTGCACTCAACCAGTCTGGTCCTTTGTCCTGTGTATAAGGCAAGTAAATCTCCCCTGGTCACTTGTACACTGTGTGGTGCTGGGACCCCCTGCTGACTTTATGGCTTTGTGCTGCAAAAACACTAAGTTCTGTGCCCCCTTCCACAGTGTGAAACGTTAAACCCCTCCCTGCTGGATGAAATGCCCAATGGGTTAAGTGTAGGACTACTGTACCCGATATATTGGTTTTGGTTTTTCACGCTGTACAGTATTAGGTCCCTCTCTTTATCATTTAATCTACAGGGCTTAGGTTGATCCACTGACTGAACGCTTCCTGAGAGTCCCTATGCCCCTGCTCCCCTTTCTGATCGCTCCCAAAAACCTGCACTGGCAACACTCATCACGGGAACCGACCTCACAGTGGACCCAACTCTCCTCTATCAGCACTGGGTCTAGTGTACACGCTGTCTTTAGCTCATAGACACACTGCATCTCCCCAGTCTGAGTAGAGGCATCTTGTGGTCATTGCTCTGAGCCTTAGTCATCTTGACACATCTTGTCTGCTCTAGGACCTCTCCTTGAGTAATGGCTCACCAGATCCACCAATCAGACCTTAGAGCTTGAGGTGCAGATTCAGAGACTCCATCTTGGCAAGCCTCTCACACCCTCACCATATCTGCTGACTGCAGGGGTTATCTCTGGGGGCCCATTCACCACCCCTGTCCCCTGTAGCTTCCTCATACTGGGACACCTCTGTTCTGGAGCAGGCATAGCCTTGCTTTTGCTATCTGATGTCCTCGCCTCCCCAGATCAGTCCCCTTGGGCTTCTGCCCATTTCTATATTATGTTGTACATCAGCACATACAACAGATGTCATTTTTCCGCCAAATCATTTCCCAACAATACACACAGGCAATTCTTGTGACACTCCCACTGTCTGATACCTCACCAGAACCCCAGTCCATAAAACCTTGGGCAACGGGCACTCCTGGATGGCATCCGGTTATCCCCTTCACAGGCAAAGTCTTTTCTGGAATGATGTCCTTAGGGTTATAACCTCAGGGCGAACCAATGAATAACTTGCCCCTGAGTCTCTTAATCCCTGGGGTGACTCTATACCCACTATCACGCAGTCTGGCATGTGGTGCGTGTATATTTCTCCATATCACCAGAAAGCGGGCATGACTACTGGTACTGTAGAGTAGACAGTTGCCCCTCTCTGCTGGCACGCAGACCTCAGATGACCCACTTGTTCAATTTAAAACATTGCGCATATCCCCTGATTTATAGACTCCCTCAGTGTAATGTTCTCACCCACTTGTGGAGGACAGAAGGTGTGATGTTGTCCTGGCTGTTTCGCCTTCCAGTGGCGGACCTTTGGGGGGAAGTTCCCTCTTTGCTTCAGGCATCCTGGCGGTGTATGGAGGGTTTGTAGGAGTCTGCAATCTGCGCAGCTTCATCCACAGTTTAGGCTCACTCTGGAGTTAGGTTGTAACTTGTTAATCAAAGCAGCTTTTATAGCAAATCATGTCCTCATCAAGCTCAAGAGGAAGGTCAGAAAATACTTCCAGGGTCTTTTCCTCTTAACCTGGGCTTAAATACTGTGCCCATGCTCACGGGGGCAGATGTATTGGTGCAGGTCTTCTCAAACGACCGCAGAAAAATGTCACAAGTCCCCATCCTTTCAGTTACTGGAAGGAAACAGTTCTTGACAAGGCGCTTGGGGTGTTCATCTTGGGATTGGGTTGCACAGAATTGATACCACCTTTCAATACACGCCATTTCCAGCTAAACTCTATCAGCCTGGCGCTCACGCTCTGCGGACCTTCTCTCTTTCTCTCGTCTGCAGCCGCTCTCTCCTTCTCGCGCAACGGCCTCTCTCTCATCTCGTGCGTGCACTGCTCTCCTCTCTCGCTCTGCTGAGGCTCGCTCTTCTTCTCGCTCTGCGGCGCCTGATCTTAGAATTGAAGGATAAGCTGCAGGCGCAGGCTAGGATTCCCCACGTTCACTAGCTGCGTAGGGCCATTTGTTCAGTTGATGAGACATCCATGCCACTGAGGGCTCCGCTGATGGGTAGCCTCAGGGAAACTCTTCCAGGATTAATGTCCATATCCTTGGCTCCCTTGAGCCGTGCCAGATCCTGTCTGCATCTGCATCCATCAAAAGCACAAACCAGCAGCTCTTGGACTTGTCAGCCGGGTCGAAACCTCTTGCTCACAGAGGTGGACTAGAGCTCTTGCTCTGTCTCTTGTAGATGGTTGCCATCACTGAGTGCAACCTTTGCCAAATAAAAAAAGAGAAAGAAAACGAGGTGGAAGGGGAACTGTTGCATGTGGGTCTTAGAAAGCACTGATGGTCCGTGTAAAATAGGGTACTCCTCGCAAGGATTCCACTAGTCTTAAGGTGCAGGGGTTAGTTACTTAATCCCAACTTAATGCTCTGTGACAAAAATGAATTTATCCCAACGCGGCACCCAATTTGTACGGCGAGGACACCGCCGCCTCGTCACGGACGTGGAGTGCAACCGTACGGGTAATTTAGCTACTCAACTGCGCTCAGCTTTCAATCAGGACACCAAATTGAGCCTAAATCACCCTCATAAGCTCCAGACCAGAACCAGGACCCGCTGCCACCACTATTTGCATTTATACTGTTCGAGACGTCAAAAGGTATCCCACTTACATCAATTCTTGCTCTCAAGCAGCACTTGTGCACACCAGCTCGACATGCACCACTAGCACTCCGCATGTCACGCAGATTAACCCACCACTTCACACGGCTATGAGTTCGCCAGAGCATCAGGGACACAATAAAGTGAGAGAGAGCTTTTAATTAGCAGAATAGGTGATCGTTGGGAGGTGATAAAAAATATTAAAACAAGAAGAATATTAAATGAACACAACACGGCAATCAAAACAGTATAAATAAGAAAAATGGGAAGAAAAATAACTAGAAAACTTGACAACTTATACAGGTACAATCCTGATCCCTGGATGGTGGGAGACAGAGAAGTGAGGGAAACACACTCAGATTGTAAGCAGCCCCAAAATTTGTTGGAAACACCAATTCTTGCATTTCATAATTTATATAATTATCAGTTTGGTGTTCAGTATTTCAGACTCCCATTATTAATTAGTCCAGAGGGTCATTCACGATTGGGCCAAGTGTTAATGAGGGGGGAGAGTCCAGGAAATATGTAACATTCTTTGTTTCCAAATACTGATGCAGAGATGGTGGGGGGGGGTGGTAGGGAGCCACAAATGTCCTGGCGTGTCAGAACAGACTAGTCTTCAGTCAGAGGGTTATTAAGGCTGTTAAAGCGCAAGGAGTCATAAAGAGGCCTGGACCGTTTCAATAATGCCAATATGTATTAACAACAGAGTTTGTAAATTACCCTGTAGTTGAGAGGAACCTCATCTTATACATTCACGATTAAATTCCTGACATATCCAAAGGACATCATCACTGCCCGCTAATAAACAGGTTGTTTCCCATGTGTCGCTCATGGTATAAACTGCTTCATGCCATTAATAGCAGGGCTACGATTTGTCCAGGTATAATAAACATACCATCTCGTATTGAGAGACAATTATCTTGACTGCTAACTAGCGAATTTTGTAGTTTACAAACTATCTTGTCCCTGCGATTTACTCTATGTTGGTGAAACTACGCTTGAATTCAAGACCAGGTTCACGCAACATAGATACACTATACGCAAACGTAGACTGGATCTGCCTGTCAGCAGACACTTTACAGAAAAGGGACATAAGGAATCCCAGCTTAAATTTCAGCTTATTGACCATATTCCTGTACCCAGGAGAGGAGGGAATAGAGAACTGTTAAGAAAGAGAGAACTAGAATGGATTCATCGCCTCCGAACACTACAGCCCCATGGGCTTAATATTGAGTTCAATCTGAATGAATTGATATGATGTGTCAAAATTGCTGCTCTAAATGTTTGCTCTGTTCTGCCGTTTCTATGATCTTTCAAAGTATTAAGCACATTGTTTATTTCTAGGGAGATCCCCTTTCCAGCTATAGTTCTAATATTTATTTTCTCCATTCTTTCAGATTCCTCCTTGGTGGGACTGCTTACCCCATTCGTCATCTACACTCTCGTCTGCTACAATTAAAGATACCCATCCATGGCCCGATGGCCTTCTTTATATTTTTCTCTTGTTCACTGTCCTTAATGCTGAATGTCTGGGACGATTAGCGGTTGCACGGTGGACTGCTAATTCGCGGCCCCCCTGTGCTCCGTTAGTCCCTATTGCTCACACGCACCCATAGGGTGAATATAGTGTGACTCTGACTGTCAGCCTGGACATAGATTCACTTACCTTTGCTGTCATTTCTCTGCATTCGGCTATTGCCTCGGCTCCCGATTCCAATATGGCCGCCGCGACTCAGGATGGCTCAGTGCGCATGCGCCTGGATGCCTCTTGTCGGCAATCGGCCCCACTTGTGGGATACACGCTCCACTTCCGGATTCACTCTGGTCTCTAAGTGCGTGATACCTTCCTGGAAGCCTACGTCAGCACGGTATGTTACTTTGTAGCAGATGCAATGGGTTGATCTTTTTATGAATGACTGCCATTGACGATGGGGCGGTCCTTCACCTGGAGGCTTTACTATTATTTTAAACTCACTATTGCACTGCTTGTTTTACACTTGTGTTGTAACTCTAGTTTAATATACCTTTGGAAAATGTATCACAGCAGTCTTTTCACAAATATGCTGTATATTTATTTGTATTGCACTTACCTGTCTTGACCAATCGGAATGTGATTAGGTCTATTTATATCACATGCTGGTCACTATGTTGTATGCTTGAAAAAGGTGAAATGCTCACCGAAACGTTGCACTTTTGAAATAAAGATCACCCTGCTTTGACTTCACTTTGGAGTGCTGCTGCCTTTCCTGAGACTACATTTGGATCCTTTGCCACGGAGTATACAGATCCTGCACCCAAAACCAATACAGGTTGTGCTGCCTTGCTTCTCTCTCTATATATATATATATATATATATATATATATATATATATATATATACATACATACATATACATATTATTCTCAGTTTATGTTTTAATGACATCCATTAGAAAGTGTAGGAGTTTTCTTATTAAACTTAATGAATTGTTCTGCGTCTACAGGAAGTCTCATTGATCTTAGAGTTCCTTTATAATGTGTTATGATCTATATCCCCTTTTTAGGTTTATACATGTGTCTGCTTTTAGTAATTATGGGCAGTATGGTGCAAAAGAGGGAATACAACTGTAAATAGTTCCTCAGATGTGGACAGTTCCTTAAAAAGGTGAAGGTCACTACATTCCACCAGGAAACTACTTTTTGGATAGATTTGCAGAATACTAAATTATGTAGAAGAAAACTACCCTATTACCACATTACTGATGTTTTAAGTAAACATAACCACATTCAATTCAAAGTCATAGTATTTTAACAAATATTTTATACATATTTTTGCATTAATGCAAGTAAATATTACACATTTGAGCTATGCCAGATAAAGACTATTATATTAGTATAAAAAGTAGAATTTGAGAAAAATATCTACAAGTAAAGAAAAACTTAAGCGCCTAAGGTTCCCCTGCACAACAAACTGATGTAAAGCTTTAATAAATTTCAAAATTTAGACTGTGAGAAACTGCATTGATCAGTGCTGGCAGAGTACAGGCCTTTAATGATGCTGTTTTGGCTAGAGATCTGAAGAGATCTTTTGCAAATGGAAGAAAGAGTAGATTGAAACCCAGGGAAAAAATTCTCTAAATCACTTAAGCCTTGTGTCTTGTACAAGTGCAAAGAAGTATAAAACACATCATATCTCTAAATGAAAGATGCCGGCTGTTTAGCTTCTTTTCCTTACTGAGCAAGGCTTTTGGCATTAAAGTTGTTATTCTGGGATTATGTAACAATGGGACAAAAGTGTTAAAATGTCATAACATTTGTGTCATCTACATTGAAGAACAGATCGTTGATTGCCTAATATTCAGCGAGTTATAGGAATGGAAAATAGTTCAATGAAAACAACAAAGTTCTGAATGGAATCTGAAGAACAGTGAAGAAGCGTTATATCACTCATTAATTACTCAAATTCATAATCTAATAGTGTGAGAAAAGGTTAAATATATTGATGACCTATAGGAGGATGGAGGTCCAACAGCCAGCATCCCAACTGTTGAGCTCTTCT
Source organism: Engystomops pustulosus (assembly GCA_019512145.1). Classification (NCBI taxonomy): domain Eukaryota; kingdom Metazoa; phylum Chordata; class Amphibia; order Anura; family Leptodactylidae; genus Engystomops; species Engystomops pustulosus. The sequence continues at coordinate 62,268,275 of CM033641.1, read as the reverse complement.
GTTCTCCTTGCTAGTTCTTGCACCAATGAGTGAGAGTTGTCAGACCTCAAATAATCTATTAAGTATGGTGTCTCCTAAGGAAAGGTCATCAATATGTTAAGAGGCAAAACATATTTTGAAGAAACTAGCAAGCTAGTTGAAAAATACAGCTACTCATAGACAATAGGGAAATGCCTAATATTTATAATATTATCTAATATGAATGGAGACCTCCAATTTGTACTTTGATGGTAGATATCAAAAGAAAGAAGTATCAAACATCTATAATTGCACTACATCTAACATTCCACTTTTCCTACTAAAGAAAAACTTGAACAATCAGTGAGGCGTGCATGTTGTTATAATTGTGAGAGCCTTCAAACGACAACTTTTTGTTATCCACCATCCATAGGACCCGTAGTGGAATATAATATAGGCCTTCTGGTGGAAGCCCGCGGCCCAAGCCTTCTAGGAGGCCTTATCATATGTAGGAAGTGAATTCCAAACTTGTAGGGGCTATAATATTCCTATAGCCCAGGTCCTAAGCCAGTCTTAATCTTCCCCTGTGTAGGAAAGAAGAGAACATGCAAACCAGTTGCCTGCTAGAACTCCAACAATCACCGGAACTGGGGTCCCATTCCTCCAAAAGAATGGAGAAGCATATTAAATGTGACTTTGCATTCTCTAGCTCTTCTTTGCTATTCATGTAAGGGATGTTCTCATGACTAGTGGAGTCCCATTGGCTGGACTTTTATAATCTCCAAGTTATCCCATCAATACGAGAGAATCTTAGTTGAGTGAACAATTTATTTCAATCAATAATTTTGTATCTATTTCCCCATGAAGATCCGTGGAGAGAGACTCTTATAAAAATTCTCTGTTACGGCACTAAGTCAACTTATCAGAAGTGATGTTTTTAATTCAATCATTTCAGTAGCAACAGCTAATCTTTAATGACCGGATTGGGAATGTTTATCTTTTTGGCCAGCTGGCAAACTCAGCAGGTCATAACAGCAGTCATAGCAATATTTTGCATGGTCGATATACAGTTGTGCTACAGAAAATACCATAGTGTTGGATTCATTAAGATTAACACTTTAATACTCAACCAAATTCCCGATTTTGTTTATATTGTAAGCTTAGTGTACAATTTTCTTATGAACAGTATTAGATGTGAAACATGTCAAACAGCATGTATGATAAGTACATATTTCTGATTGATGTCACTTCTTACAGTCCTCTTACTCTTGGAGAGAGGTACAAGGTAAACATACAGACTCATTGTTGGGTTTAACTAACTGGGTCATTGTATCCACCATCACCACCTTTGCGAAAATTTTTATTGTGAAACTACCACACCAAATTTTGAAATAAGGCCCCATTAAAAAGAATTATTTTGTTTTGCACTAGGTTAAAGTACACTTCCACTTGCAGGAAGGGTCGGCGTTAGAGGGTGGCAAACTGAGCATTTGCCCAGGGCACCCTGTCCTAAATGAGCCCCCTGCATGTGAATTTTATAGGAGATAGACATGATAGGCAGATTTTTGATAGAAGGTAATTATGAAAGATTATATAAATTTATAGATAGATGATAGATAGATTTAAAGATGAATAAATATAAAGTACATAATTCATAGATAGCTAGATGATGATAGATAAGATTATAGAAGATAAATAGATGGATACATATGAGAGATAGATAGATCTACTATCAGCTATATGTCTGATATCTATCTATCTATCTTTCATGTTTCTCCTATAAAATTCTCCTACAGTCCCATATTACAGATTGCCTTACCATACTACTGCTTGTAAACTACAATTTTAGTTTTGGCAAGTGCCCCACTTTGTCTAAAACCGGCCATGATTGCAGAATCATAGACATGATGACGCCAACATATAGCGATACCTAACACCTAGATGTGACAATACCTTCAAAATGGACACATTAGGGGGAATCAATCCTCATCCAAAATCTTCTAAGATGCCTCAGTCTCTTAGTAGACATGAGCGTCATCTCTGCCAGGTCTGACCAGGATGAGTTTTATGCTATAGTCTCCACTAGTGGAATAGGGGAGATTTGTATACAGGCGAAGGAAGGAGATTAAGGATAATCTAATCTACTTTCAGGAATTTTGCAAACAGTACATGTAAAACACCAATGTGTGCGGTGTAGGATGACATCGGAATACGGAAAAAAAAATTTTGGAAAAAAAAAATCATCATGTCCAAGTACAGGGTTCTTACAATTACACCCACAGTGCATCACAATAAGCAAGTGCTGCAGGGAATAATGGTAGATAACAGCACAGGTATCACGGGTGGTCCCACGACCCATATCGCGGGTCGCGGACTCACCTGTGCTCCTCTGCCCCCGCGTCTCATCTGTCCGGGCTCCTGGCTCGCTCTCCTCCGCTGTGGGCGTGCATCCCTGACTGCTTGGGCGCGTGTGGCAACTTCTCCAAATTTAAAGGGCCAGCGCACCATTATTTGCCACTGGCCATTTCACTATTTCTAGCCTGAGAGAATGCTCTTCTGCGATTTACCTGCGTTCCTGTGTCTCCTGCGATTTACCTGCGTTCCTGTGTCTCCTGCGTTCCTGTGTCTCCCGTGTTTCCTGTGTCTCCTGCGTTCCTGTGTCTCAAGCGTTGCTGAGTCCCTCCATGTTCCTGTGTACCAGTGTTCCTCTGTGCTGCTGTCCTGTGTGCCGTGTTCCCATACCCATCTGCTTGGACCTCCTGTTGCTGACCCCGGATCGGACTCTGACATTGCATCTCTGCCGCCTGCCCTGACCCTGTGCCTGGACTTTGACCTCGAGATTGTCTGCCATCTCTGTACCTCGACCTTGGCCGCCACTGCAGACAAGTCACGCCTGAGGAACGACCTGGTGGTACCACGGCGCAGCTTGTCTAACCCGCTTCTCTGCGGGCTCTGGTGAAAACCGGGTAACACTTAGACTCCAGTCCCAGGTAGTGGCTTGTGTCATCTTCTGCAGTGGTCCAGAGGATCCACACCCGCAAGCCTGACAACAGGTAACCATGAAGCTCTATCGAATAATAACGTATGGGTCTGAACTGCATTTTTCAAAACTCCTCGGACTGCTACCCCATACCCATGTGTTTTTATGTAACATTTAAAGCAATGTTAAATCCTTTTTGTTCTTGTATGTCATAGTATTTTTCCATTAAATTCTAAAAATTATTAGGGAGAGGATGCAATAAAGTCAGGAAGGAAACGTTTGGCAGCACCTCAGTGCAGCTCAATGACATTAGTTACTCTGCAAGTCTGAAGAACTATGGAAAGACATTGAGATGACAGTTAGAAGGATACTTTGCAGGGTGCCTCATAGCTTTACAAACACATTTTCTCAATATGTTGATGAACAGACTCCAAAACCCACAATAAATACCATGTTCTGCTGTGATTACTGTTTATCAAGGCTCAGCAAGTAGGTGAAGTTTGACTGAACAACAAAATACATCTACACTGCAGGTAACTGCAATTTCCCATCTCCCGTGAACTCATTTACAGTGTCATTTTAGATTTATATTCTGTCTAATATTGAACATTTTATCTCCTTTTTCATAAACTGTGATATATTCAGATGGCATAACATAACAAAATATTTTTTTATGTGAATATATTACAGTTAATGAAGGGAATACACAAGGCGTGAGTGGGATGATTCATGATTGGTTCATTTCCCATATCTAATCCAAAATGTATTCTATGCTTCTATGTCAAAGGGGTTCTGACTATAATATCATTTATCTTCTATCAACAGTATAGGTGAAAAATATATGATCGCTGAGGTCTTGGATGTCAGCAGTACTTCTTTGAATTTTCTGTTTATGGGCATGATGTTAGCCAACCATACCTCTCATAGAAGTCATTGGAGCATAGGACAGACTTCCATCTAGTGCTCCATTGACTTGTACAGTAGTTCCAAATCGGCACACTGTGCAACTGAAAGACACAGGTCGGGATCAGAGGAATTTTTATCCCCAGTTCTGCTGATTGTGAGGGGGAACAAAAGCTGAGATCCTATGAACATATATTTATCCTCTGAAAATTATTAATGACACACAACTAGAGATGAGTGAGCACTAAAATGCTCGGGTGCTCGTTATTAGAGACAAACTTTTCCTGATGCTCGAGTGCTCGTCTCGAATAACGAACCCCATTGAAGTCAATGGGAGACTTGAGCATTTTTCAAGGGGACCAAGGGACGACACAGGGAAGCTTGGCCAAACACCTGGAAACCTCAGAAAATGATGGCTCAAGGGCATATCCGGAGGAGGTGAGAGGATGATGAGGAAGAGGATGATAATGTTGGCGATACAGAAGAGGGGACCATGTTCATCCGATCACTGTTCACATGTTATGGGCAGCAGAAGAGGAGTGGAGGAGTTGGAGAGGAGGAAATGGCAGTCAGGCCAGTGAGGGGAATTGAATTCTTTGCGATTGGGACGCTGCCTGACCCTTTGGACCCACGGTACAAAGCAAAATCTTTACATACCCTCATCCCTGGGAGGAAAGGAGTGTGAGAAATGCATGAATAAACCAGCAGGCCTCTGGTGCAAACTGGCAGGGTACGCTTACAACAAGGCCTTTTGCCATTTTATTCCCCCCCAGAAAAACACTGTCCACCTGTCCCCAGTCTCACAGAGTCTGGCTGAAACCTTTACGAAAGATGGTGAGGGAGTACGTAGCTGACCATACCATCGTCCTAAATTTATCACACAGCTCCCTACAACACTGGGTTTCAAAGCTGGAACGTGTGGCACGACTGGCGCTGGTAGCGCAGCAGGTTTCTTGACCCTGCCCTGCCAGCTACGTGTTCTCCGAGCGGGTTTTTCAGTGGCAGCTGGTGGCATCACGATAAGCGTACATAGGCCTGTCGACTGCAGCGCTGACAGGCTGAGCGCTTTAATCAAGATGAATAAAACCTGGATTTCTCCGATTTGCATTCCCACGCAGGTGAAAGAAACTCAACCTGAATAATGCATGCACTCCTGCCTTTTCCTCTTCTTCCTCCTCTTTGTACACTAAGCAGAGGAAACTGGCTATTGTTTGCAGGGCACTGTCTCTAGCTATAGTTACTCTATGTATTTAATTTTTCTGGAGGACCCCACCTACCTGCTCCTCTGGTTTGAAAAAACTTTTTTGGACTGCCACAGCAAGGCAACTGAATCCAAGTTTCATTTATAAAATGTTTATATTGTATTGAGTTTAATGCGTGTAACCTAACTTCAGTTTCGTTTATTGCAAAACCAAAGGTAATTGAAACGGGTGGTTGTGGGCATAGCTACAAGACCCCCCCGTTATATTAAATTATATCACCAAAAAATTGGCAAAAACGACAGCTCTTGGGTATATTACGATAAGACAAAAATCTTATTGAAAAAGTAATATAACACAATGCCCAGCAACAATACCTATAAAACAACAGAGAGTGCCACTAATATAAGGTTAATAAAACCAATGGAACAATGAAGACTGGTAATTAACCCTACTGACAATCACAACCTAGTAGAGTTACTAACAGATGAATATATCCCTCACACGAAATCCAATAAGCTACCTATCCATGAAAATGCACAACACGCTTACAACACCCCGACACGTTGTTTCGCCCTTGGCTTTTTTCAAGGGGAGCCTTTTCTTTTTTGGTAATATACGATCCAAAATTTTATTGTCTCATATAGCGCCTCCACACGTCGTCTTTATAGCGGCCTCCACACATTGTCTCCATTGCTACCTTCCACCCTCACACCCTCCTAGCTGCCTCCAAAGGTCGTCCATATAGGTGCCTCCTTACATCCTCCCTTAGCAACGGCTGTGTCGGGCAAATTTTGGTTGTTTCAATGGCTTCCACTTGTTAACTTGTCGCCACTCTGCTGGTATCCACAAAATATGCTGCAATTTTATCATTTAGTACCGATATTTTTCGCCTTCTTGCGCATCTGTTTACAATTCCCCTCACCCCCCCCATAACCAAGCAATTACTGATGAACATTACTAACCTTGATATTATCAAAGGTTTCTTAGAAGTGTTGTTTGAAAGCCCCTCTGCGTTGAAAATTATATTTTTTCAAGTAAATGCTTCTGGTCCCACCCCCAGGCCATTTTAGGTGGTAAGAGCCGATAGACAGGAACTTGGACAGGCGAAAGCCTCACCTGGCGCGGACCGCCAGCTCCATCTCAAGATTAGGCCTCATGGGCATCCGCGCATACGGCCCCTCCTGTTTCTGTCCATTTCAGTCGCCTCCACGATCCTCCACAACAACATGTGCAGCATCCACCACAATGTCTCCATGATGCGCAACTTTCACTGTCTATACCCCAGACAGCTGGAGCGCGAGAGGAAATACAGCACATCATCCAATTATCAAACGAGCGGTGTCAGTCAGCATTGTTCAGGTGTTTCATCACCAGATACATCATTTGACACGCGGCCATCTGTCCGCCTCCATGCTGTAGACCTGAAGTTTCCATCATAGCAGCGCATATGGGTTGGCCCCATACGGTCGCTCTTTATCATGGAAACCATTTCCGAAAAAACATTAAAAAGTAGAACGCTATGCGATAACCATTATTCCCCTAATGAAATTTTCAACAACCCACCTGCTTTGGAAAATTGAATTTTTCCAAAGTAAACGCTTCTGCCCCCCAGGCGCCATGTGTGGGGGGGAGGAGCCGAGAGACTGGGCTTGGTACAGGCGAAAGACTCGTCTGGTCTAGCGTGGACACCATTGCTCCATCCCAGATTAGGCACGCCTCAGAGGCATCCGTGCATACTGCCCTGCTGTTTCCTCCTGTCCATTTGCCTCCATCGCGATCCTCCAACACAGCGTCCCCAAAGTCTCCAGAAGCGCAATTTCAACTGTCATAAACCCAACGCTGGAGCCGGAAGAAATAATCATCTACATCACTCCCGCTTATTTCCTCAAACGGACGCTGTGGTCCACAAAGTGGAACTCGGCCCCTCTGTCCGCGGCCCATCTGGAGACCTTGAAGTTTCAATCAGTAAGGCATCGCAGATAGGGAATACCCCCTACTGTCCGCGTCTTAATCATGGAAGCCGCTCGTCTCCATGGCTTCCTCCACATGTCGTCCCCTTAGCAAACCGCAGCCTGCTTCAGCTCATTTTTTTTTTTTTTCGGGTGCTTCACCAGATAACGTTATCGAACTTGGTCACGTATGCGTCGCCACCATGGTGGTTCTGACATAAATTATAACCTGTCCCCTTTTGTTCACATAGGGAATCATTTCTCAGCACTTCTGTTGGCCACCTCCTTTGGGTCTTCCTTCTCTGCCGCCTTAAACGCAGGCAAAATACACTGAACATACAGTGCTCCACGTAGGTCCGCCTCGCCAAAAGGAATTTTTAATATTGTTTTTGAAGCCTGAGCCACTCTGGGGTATGTCTCCATGTCACTCTCTAGCCCCGCCGTTGCTGCTGCTACTTCCCTCTTCCATCATTCCGTCCTTCTTTCTATAGTGTAGGGTCAATTATTGGATGTTTTAGAGATGTCGATCTAGCCGCAATTCGGTCCTCGCCATGCTGTTGGCCCTAATTTTGGCTAATGTGTGTTATTAAGCATCCTCAAGGCATCTCATGCCATCTGCCCCCCTGCTGTTTTACTGTCCATTCTTTCCCTTTGTGTTCCATCATTTTCCTCCTCCCCACCCAAAATGGGCCTGGGGGCCAGAAGCGTTTACTTTGGAAAAATTATAATTTTCAAAGCAGGTGGGGTCGGTTGAATATTTCATCTAGGAATAATGGTATAGCATAGCGGTTCTATTTTTAATTGTTTTTTCGGAAATGGTTCCATGATTAAGAGCGACAGTATGGGGCACCCATATTGCGCTGCTATGATTGAAACTTCAGGTCTCCAGCATGGCAGCGACAGATGGGCCGAGTTCCATCTTTTTGACACAGCTCGTTTGATAAGGGGATGATGTGCTGTATTTCTTCTCCGGCTCCAGCGTCTGGGGTATAGACAGTTGAAAGTTGCGCATGGAGACTTTGGGGGACGCTGTGGAGGATCGTGGAGGCAAAATGGACAGGAAACAGCAGGGGCAGTATGCAAGGATGCCTCTGAGGCTGCCTAATCTTGGGATGGAGCTGGTGGTCCGCTCAATGGAACGAATGAAGACTGGTAAGTATAACCTACTGACAATCACAGCCTAAGTAGGAGTTACATACAGAGGAATAGTATCCCTCACACGAAATCAATAATGTTACCTATACCAGTGAAAAGGCACACGCTGTACACCCTGTGTGCCTTTTCACTGGTATAGGTAACATTATTACTGGTCAGTAGGTTATACTTACCAGTCTTCATTCGTTCCATTGGTTTTATAAACTTATTATTATGTGGCACTCTCTGTTGTTATTATATTGTATTGTTGCTGGTGCATTGTGTTATATTACTTTTTTCCAATAAAGACTTTTTTGTCTTATACGTAATATACGATGCTGTGTTTTTTCCAATTTTTTGGTGATATAATTTAATATAACGGGGGGTCTTGTATGATCTATGCCCACACCATCCGTTTCATTACTTTGGTTTTGTCTGCAACACTTTATGTGGTAATAACTTTTGAATGCTTCAACATATCCATGCATGGTTCAACATATCGTTACATATTGTACTTCATTAAAGTTTTAAATTTTGATTTATATGTGATTGTGATTTATGAAAAAAATTTAAGTTTACCAAAAATTTGGAAAATTTTTACTTGTGAAGCTATCCCCTTTTTAGGAGATCACTCCGCTCATGTTGAACTAGTAGTAAAATTGTCTGTCTAAAACTCTTGATAAATGTTGTGCAATGTATTTTCGGTTTTATGCAGGGTTTTTTTGGTCTAAAATATAGTAATATATATGTCTCAAAGACTTGTGTATCCCAAATGTGCATTTCTTTTTTTTTTTTTTTTTTTTTTAATAGAATTCCCAACATTCTTCAACAGAGTCTTGTGTAGAGGTGCATTCTAAAGGTATCTATTGATTTCACAATAATATTATCACGTGACCTTCCCTATAGTAAATAGACATATATTGTGTGCAGTTCTTTGCCTCAGGCAGTGTAAAAATAGTAAAAAGAAGTAAAACTTAGCTTGGTCCCTGCCTCTAGTCCATAGAAATGCCTCTCTGACTTTGTCAGCAGCACAGTACGCACAAGCTACATCTCGGAACTGCAGCCAGTATTGGACTGGAGCGGGTACACACCAGTAGTAAAAAGTGATTGATATTGTTATATATATATAATATATTATATATATAAGAAAAAGTTCTCAGCGGTAATAATGGGTGCACGCACTAACGGGTCGGCTAGATCCCACAGTCCATATACAAATAGAAAAATATGCAGCACTCCAAAATACAGGCACGGGTTACATACAAGATAGGGTCTGTAGGTTTGTTCTTAAGTTGAGTTTGTATGTAAGTCGGAACTGTATATTTTACGCACCTTCGTGAGCAAATCAGACAGATTGGGGTATGTCTTGAGGAACCGCTGAACTATGAGATTTAACACATGGGCCAGGCATGGCACATGTGTCAGTCTAGCGAAAGGCCTCGGTCTCTACCAGCCTATAGGGCAGCATCTCCAGGTTGAGTAATTTGGAGATGTGGACGTTGAGGGCTTGGGCGTGTGGGTGCGTTGCACTGTATTTCCTCTTGCACTCCAGCGTCTGGGGTGTAGAGAGCTGGACACTGCGCATGGAGACATTGGTGGATGCTGTGGAGGATTGTGGAGGCGAAGGTGTGGTTTTCGCACGGGAGCTGTTTGGGCCTGGGTCCTGGGCAGGGGGCTGACTAGCAGAGGCAGCAGATGACACAGGGGAAGGAGCAGTGGTGTGTCCGGCTGGAGGTGAAAATCTAGCCCTCGCCACGGAAGCTTCACTACCTGAAACATTTGGCATTGATGCACCAGCTCTGACCCTGCCTCTCCGTCTAGCTCCACCACTGCCTCTTCCAACCTGTTCTCGTCGAGGAATCGCCTCCGTCTCAGAAGCACGGTGTTCATCCAGCCTATCAACCCAGCATGGGTCTGTCACCTCATCATCCTCCGATCCCTCAGTCTGCTCCCCCCTCGGACTTCCTGCCCTAACAATAACTTCCACACGCTACGGAAAGGGGAACACTGCAAGAAGTGGGTCCGACACCTCGTTAAATACGAACTGTTCCACTAAGTCAACAAGTCATCATCACCCACAGATGTGACCGGTGGAAAACGGGCATCGGGAAGAGCTCAGAGCAACCGGACAAGTGGTTTGTGACTTGGGAGGGTCCAGAAAACAGTTCCTCAGAGTATGCCGGTTCAAATGCCAAATTTGCTGGGAGGTGGCAGGACTGGGGGAGAAGGAGGCCTGAGGTGGAGGAGCTGGAGGAGTGCTGATTTCGGTGACATGGGTGGACTGTGTGGAGGACTGACTGGTGGACAAATGGCTAGAAGTAATTTTTTAACAAAACAATCAGAAGAAATCACACAGCAACCACAGAAGATGATGATGATTGCTATGGCTAGTTTCTAACCTACACTGACAGCACACAACTGGATTTTGTGGAGTGCCTGTCACTTTAAGTTTTGAAAAAAAATAAAAAATCGGTAGACTGTGCCTAATTCAATCAAACCCCTAATAAATTGTCCCACTTAGGTGTTTGAGATGGATATGTGTGTCACTAAGAGCTAAATAGAACGTTTGAAAGTCTCCCTGCAAATTCGTCACAATATGGTACTAGCTGCACTACTAGTGCCAGCAGGGCCAGCCACAAGCAAATAAAAAAAAATATATATAATGCTATTGTAGCCCTAAGAAAGCCGGTTGGGTTCTTGTTTGGCTAGTTTCTAACCTACACTGACAGCACACAACTGTATTTTGTTGTGTGCCTGTCACTTTAAGTTTTGAAAAAAAAAAAAATCGGCAGACTCTTAGCTGATCTTTAATATTGGGTAACCTCAGAGCAGATGTATAATACTAAAGACTTCTGGAGCAGATGTAATAGTGCAGACCACCAGAGACTCCACTCAAGGCTCCTCTTCTCCTTCCTGCTGCTCTGCCCTGGCTTCTGATTGATTACAACATTCTGGTTGTATGTGCCGGCTTTTTGTATGTGCAGTTTCGAGTACGCCAATGCTCGAACGAGCATCAAGCTCGGACAAGTGTGTTCGCTCATCTCTACACACAACCCTTTGAAAGAACCAGTAAGGTTGTCGACCATTAAAAAACCAGTACAAAATGCTAAATGACATAAAGTTATCTGATCATCAATGTTCCCTTCATCAATTTGGTGTTTGTTTTCTTTAAAATCCTCACAATCATTAAAAAGAAATGAAACTCAGAAGTTTATATGTATATTAAATATTTCTAGCCAAGGGACCGATGACTGTTTATCCTTCGTCTGTGTACTGTATGCAAGTAAAAGTTCCCCTCCTTCCCATTGAATACTGTGAACTAATTTACTTTTAAACTTTTGGGGACCATATCTAATTTGAGGGACTAAAGTTTTGTATATTTGGGGCTGTAAACCAATGAAGTGCATTTCTGTGTTATGCATAGCTAAGATTGGTGAAGCGTTTATTATTTTGATTAAGCCGTGTATTTTAAGGGTTTGTCTATGGTATTTTTTAGGGAGGGGGTTTTAAAAACAGAAAAGGTAGTAATGCAAATGGTAAATTCAAAATGTGTTAGCAAGTTTTTGTGCACCCATTGCAGAATATTTCGTAGACAGCCCCTACAAATGAGAGTAAAATCGTTTTCCAAACCTATTCTGATGGATATAAAATAGGTTGAAGAAACTATTTCTTGCCAATGTCTGTATTGAAAAATTATGCGGCACGGTGTCAGGGTGGTGAGTCTGTGGACCCTCTGGACCACCGTGGGAGATTGTACTAGCCAACACCTGGGACCGGAGTCTAAGTGGCACCTGGTCTTCACCAGAGCCCGTCGCAAAGCGGGATGGTCTTGCTGTGGTGGGGTACCACCAGGTCACTCCACAGGTGCTACTAGCCCGCAATGGCAGCCAAGGTAGCGGGACAGTAGGACTCACGTTCTTAAAGTACCGCCGAGCGCGCCCTAGGGAGCGGGGCCGCTAGCGAGGCCTAGTCCAGGCTGGAGCGTGGAGAGGTAAGTCCACGGCAGCAGAAGCAGGGCCGGGACCAGGGCAGCGGAGAGAAGCACGGGTGCACGTGCACGTGCTCATGACACAAGGCAGCCAACTTTAAAAGTTTTTACATTATGCTTTAGATGCAGAACTGCGGGTGGCCCTTTGCTTTTATGACCTGTAATATTCTTAAACAGTGCTGTGAAAAGGTGTCTGTTTCCTGGGTCTTATAGAGAAGTGCATAACCCTTCTAGCAGTTACTATAGTAGACAAAACATCCTCTGGTTCACAGACTAATATGCATCTGACATCAAATTATTGAACTTGATTGCATATTAAAGTTATAAAATTTCTATCAACAATAACATCTCAGCAACAGTACAATTAATAATAACATTAATTCTTTATTTAAATAGCGCCATTACCCCATGGCGAAGGAAGCGCACCAAAACGTATGTCGGGTGTCAGCCATCAGAGTGGACGTGGGATACTCAGTACTCAGATACTTAACACATGCAATTGTAGTATGCAGATTCCTATATGGTGTAGAAGAGAGTTTAGGTCACAAACAGAGGAGGAGTGAAATATGTACCATCATTACCTTTTGTATGCGATAGTAGTGATAGTTTTAGCCCCCTCTATGTAATCACATATTGCAACCTTATATTACATATGTATTGGTGACATTTATTTTTGTATTTCCCATGTCGCGGAATAAAAATGTGTATATAATTGAAAAAGAATGTCTTCTCATAAGTTAGCAGATGTATGCAAACATCTGCAATCTATTCTTCACTGTTCTGCGCGATATTATCTCCCGACAAGTTAGCAGATGTGAAGAACAGTGAAGAATAGAATAAAAACTGTGACAACAGGATCATTAAGTGAAAAACACAGTGAAGAAAGATCCATGCTGTGCACGGTGTCTCCGTGCTGCCCCTCCCCGAGTGTCTCCGTGCTGCCTACCGAGGTCTCACTGATGCCCCGATGTATCCGCGCTGCCCAGCCCGATGTATCCGCGCTGCCCCAGCCCCATGTATCGCGTGCCCCACCCCCGATGTATCCCTCCGTTCCCCATGTCTCCGCTCTGCCCGTTCCCCCGAGTGTCTGCTTCCAGTTCGTCCCCGTTCCCCGATGTCTCCGTTCTGCCCGTTCCCCCGATGTCTCGTTTGCCCGTCCCATGTTCCGTCTGCACGTTCCCCCGATGTCTCCGTTCTGCCGTTCCCCGATGTCTCCGTTCTGCCCGTTCCCCGATGTCTCGTTCTGCTCCACTGGGTCTCTGTGCTGCTCCCCTGGTGTCTCTGTGCTGCTCCCCGGTGTCTCTGTGCTGCTCCCCGGTGTCTCTGTGCTGCTCCCCAGTGTCTCTGTGCTGCTCCCCGGTGTCTCTGTGCTGCTCCCTGTGTTCTTCAATGTGTTTTCACACATATATATTGTTCTTCACATACTATTTTGTTCCGCGCGTATCTTCCGACAAGTAAGCAGATGTTCCGAACATCTGTAATCTATTCTTCACTGTGTTTTTCACTGTGTTTTTCACATAAATGATCCTGTGTTCACTGTGTTCAATGTTTTTATTCTATTTTATTCTAATCTTCATTGTTCTTCACTGTGTTTTTTTAATTAAATGCTCGATCTCGAGCAGGGGAAATACTCGTCCGAGCAACGAGCCGTTTCGAGTACTTTAATACTTGAACGAGCATCAAGCTCGGACGAGTATACTCGCTCATCTCTAATCATTACCTTTTGTATGCGATAGTAGTGATAATTTTAGCCCCCTCTATGTAATCACATATTGCAACCTTATATCACATATGTATTGGTGACATTTATTTTTGTATTTCCCATGTCGCTCGGATGTGTACCTCCAGAATGCGGTACATAATTCCATATGTCTGTTTTTTTTAACATGATACTAAATAAAAATTGCATTTGGTATGTGAATTTTTGCCTGGAAGTCTTGCCCTTTTGAATAGGTTTATATTCCCCAGCGCTGTACAGATCATGGGGTACATATACAAATAAAACAAGACATTTCAGAGTAATTACATAATCTGATGAAACATTTTGAGTGAGAACCTGTCACAATTCAAACAAACCCACAAGTACTACATGTTTAGCCAACAGTTTCTACCACACCCACAGAATTTTAGGCTATAAAATAGCTGTTCTAAAACATAAAGCTGGGGACTATTTCCCAAAACTTTTCCCCAATGAACTATTACAGTATTTGATTCCCTACCTACTAAGACCTAGAATGTATGATATATTCAGCACCATTGCAGATGCTTCTTACAGCATCTACTTACTGGACTCAAAATTATATTATTTATCCCAACCCAACTCATTTTTACAGAATATTACCTAACCTCATGCACTGGACACCAAGAAACTCCATATTTCCATTGTGCAAAAAGAAATAAAACTTCTGTCACCCTGACGTGGAACATAAAGGATTCCAAATTATTTCTCATTGGCCACCAGATGTACTGGTACCTGCACCGGCTGCTTATAGTATGGGGCTGTCCACAAGGTTTTGGTGGTACAGGTACAGTGCAAACCTCATATGGCTGTAGCAATTTTACCCTTATTTATCTCTGTAAAAATGTTCATGTTATTGTTAGGGTGTTATTAATTTATAAAGTTTATGGGAGCTTATACATTACAACTGCAAGTAACAATTCAGCAACTATAGGAAAAGGGGAGGACATTATGCTTAGCTAAGCATCTGTATAAACTTTGTTCAACAGAGGAATGATCAAACATGGATGACCCTTTTAAGATGTTTGCCAGAATGTGCAAATTCGTTTTAGTGCCTCTACTTAAGAAAACGCTGCAGTATGTAAAGTCATAAGCTGTAAATGATGTGAAGGTCTTCACAGGTTCCTTCATATTTTCTCATCACAATACATCTTAATGCACAACTCTGCATTTTTTATAGTCATACCAAGCAGTAAAACGCTTGTTGATGTGGACATCGCAGATGGCATGAGTTTCCCATAACCATATGCTGTGTCAGGTGCAATATGAATTGTCTTGTGCTACCCTGTACACATACTTGATATGATTGAGACATAAAACATGTAATGGCATCACATTCTGAAATGTTTGGGTTGTTTCTGGTTATCCTATAAACTAATATCCCGATTTTTAATTATATTTTGTCTAAAGGAAATTGCTATGATCATTAGATGCTATGAGCATTGCAGCTTATTGTTTGTTCCTTTCCAATTTATAAAAGTGGTAAAAGATAACCTATTTAAATTTGGAAACCCCAATATCATGATTACCTGCTTAATAAATGATCAAGTATTTTTTAAAGAAAAGTGAACATCAAAAAAACAATATACAACATATTGCACAAAAAAAGCCATTACGAGGCTGCATCTTTAGAAAAATACTTTTTAAAAAACTTTAAAAATCATGTCACCTTAAAGGGATATTCTCATGTATGTATTAATGACATATGCACAGAACATACCATAAATAGGTGCATATCCCAACTTCCACAAATGTTTTGCCATTATCTATTAAACTCTATTAGAGAGTCAAATAGAGCTAGTACAGGGGTGAGTGAACACTTTCTCTCAAGATATGTGTATGTGCCTGGAAAGAGTGGGCACAAATCTGCTAAGAGCAGTAATAGGCCTGTAGCTGCTAAGAATGCAAGGAAGGTATTATCTAAATTTTGTGGCACAATATATACAGCTTGGACTTTGGGCTCTACAATAATTTTAGGTTCTGATCCAGATGAGTTACTCAAGTTGTAATTTTTTTCTGTTCTGGGTAATCTCTCTTTGCTATGTTAACTGTAAGGTCCTTACGTACAGTTCTTAAACTACAGTACTTACAAACCAATTCAATGTCCCTATACAATATGTGCTGCTAAAGCTGAAATATCCCTGGAAAAAATATTGACAACAAGGTCTGATTGCTTATTATTAAAAAGCTGAAAATGGCCATAAACTGTAGATTATTGTTAATTTCCACCAGAACAATCAAATTCAACAACAATCTATCAATACCTGTGGCTCCCGGCTTTGCCCGGGATAGTAAATAACTGCCAATAGCTATAACAAGATAGAATGGGATTACAAAAAAATATTTTATATATAACTATCTATATCTCTGACTGTTTCTCTCCCTCTGACTGTATCTGTGTCTCTCTGACTGACTGTCTCTGTGACCGTTTCTGTCTCTGAGTGTCTCTGACAGTCTCTGTCTGTGTCTATCTGTCTCTAACTCTCTGTTGCTGACCGTCTCTGTCAGTAAATGTCTCTGATTGTCTCTGTCTATGCTGCCTGACTGTCTCTGACTCTCACTGACCGTTTATGTCTCTGAGTGTCTCTTACTGTGTCTGTCTGTCTCTGACTATCTCTGACATTTCTTTCTATGACTGTCTCTGTATGTTTTTGACTATCTCTGTTTGTCTCCGACTGTCTTTGTCTGTCTTTGACTATCTCTGTCTGTCTCTGACTCCGGTTTTTTCTGTCTGGCTCTGTTTCCAACTGTCTCTGACCATCTCTCTGTGTCTGTCTGTCTCCGACTGTCTTTGTCTCCGACTGTCTCTGTTTGTCTCTGATTTTCTCTGTCGGTCTATCTCTTACTGCCTGTCTTTGTCTCTGACTGTCACTTTTTCAGAACTGTTCTAGTTACCAATGGCAACCAATCAGAGCTCAAGTTTCATTTTCCCACAGCTGTTTATAAAATTACAATCTCTGATTGGTTTCCAACTGGAACAGTTTTAACTCAGACATTTCTGATAAATCTCCCCCTATCTCTGTTTCCCTATCCATCTTACCTCACACATTCGCTGTCTTATACTCATTGCCTACAGTAACCAATCAAAGCTTAGAACTAATGAGCGGTAGCAAAATAGCAACCAATCACGGCACAACTTCAACTGCCACAGCAGGCAGCAGAAAATGGCTCCTGTATATGGTGATTAATAAGTTTATTTTGGAAAGCATGGGGTTAAAATTTCAGCCACAGAGAGCGGCTCTGCAAAATGTTGAGATTGTAAATGCGATGGTTCAGATTCCTTTAGCGGACATACACACACACATACACTCTGCTTTATATACAGGCAGTCCCCGGGTTACATACAAGATAGAGTCTGTAGGTTTGTTCTTAAGTTGAATTTGTATGTAAGTCGGAACTGTATATTTTATCACTGTAATCCCAGCCAGAACTTTTTTGGTCTCTGTGACAATTGGATTTTAAAAATGTTGGGTTGTCATAAGAATCAGGATTAACACTAAAGCTTCATTATAGACACATGTGATAACTGTTACAGCTGATCATTGTAGCCTAGGACAATAAATTACCAATATCCAGTGGTCCGTTTGTAACTAGGGGTCATAAGTCGAGTAGGGGACTGCCTGTATTAGAGTTCAAATTTACTGTGTCTGAGGAGTCAGCCATTATTGAAATTTCTATCAGTAACAGTAATGTCTGGATTTTGTAAGGTGCCTCACCAAAATTAGTATAAATATATCAGGGATTACCTTCTGAGAATCCCTTTTTATTGACAATTAGCCATTTGTAGTTATTACAGCTAATGAAGCCTTCAGGGTTTATTTGATATCAATAGCCTAATAAAGCATTAGAGGAAATCTTCCAACAAAATCAAGCATGGTAAACATGGGACACTTACTCATAAATCCAGGCACTGTGACTGTGGTATTCTTCTTATTTTTGTTGTCCATGGCCTCCTCCCTTCTAAAATCAACTTTTAAAATTATGCTAATGAATCTGGAGATTCGCAGGCTGTTACAGTGTGCAGGAGCATTTCCACTGTGTGTTGAGACTTCCTTTGCTGCAGTGAGATTACAACAGGAAAATGTAGTGGGAAGTGCCAAGGAAGCAGAGGCGAGGGCGAGACAGTCTAACAGCACAGAGGGGTTCTGGTAACACCCCCAGGAGCCCTTCGAACACATTAGCCTAATTTCAAAAGTTAATTTTTAGAAGGGAAGAAGCCAAGGAAAGCAGCATGCTTGATTTTTTTTTTTTTTTACATTATTTTTTATTAGTTTTATCATAATACAACATAACAAGAACTCCAATGTTATACAATGACATATCCAGCAGATAACAAGATTTTGTATTTCCTATGTCACCTTTATATCTTCTTGTCTTTTTATATGAATTGTATCGTACTCGACATATCTGATGATGACGACGTTTGTAGGGATAACATGTAATTTACATGACCTTAACTTTTTAGGGCCTTATTTAGTCCCTTAACAAAAAGAGGATTGGGGGGGGGGGGAAATAGGCATGCTGTGATTTCTGATATCAGTAACTAGCTTTGTAGTAAATTCTCAGGTTATGTGCTGAAGTGTTTGCTTCCTGTCCAGAGGTTCCATTTGTCATGAAATTTATTGAAAGTTGTGGTCTGATGCGCCAGGATCCTTTCATAGGCGCAAGTTGTATTCATTTGGCTGATGATCTCGTTGATGTGGGGAGATTCAGTCTTCTTCCAATGTCTGGTGATAATTAATTTTGTGGCCATCAAGATGTGTATTATCACCGTCTTCTGTTCTTTTGGGATGTCTTCTAGGTTTATCAGTAGGAGGGCTTGTTCCGGGTTTAGCACAAAGTCCTTTTTTGTTATTTCTTTTATGATTGTAGTTGTTGCTTTCCATAGGGGTACGATTTTGGGGCAATTCCATAGGATATGTAGTAAGCTTCCTCTCAACCCGCATTCTCGCCAGCACATTGGTGAGGCGTTTGGATAAATAAGGTTAAGTTTAGAGGGAGTGAAGTACCATCTGAGGTGGGTTTTTAGGATGGCCTCTATGTGTGAAGTGCAGCGTAGTGTCTGGTAAGTCGTTTGGAGCGCTGCTTCCCATTTTGCAGGTGAAAATTTCATTTGGAGATCTTCTTCCCATTTCAGTTCGTTTTGAGTTTTGGTAAATTCTGTTTTCTTTTCTAGTCTATTGTAGAAGAAAGAGATTCCTTTTTTCCCCGGTTTTTCTTTGTCTAAATATTCTAACAAAATGGGATCGATTTTAGGAGTTGTTTGGTTTAATGAGTTATATAGAGTGCTTGATTTTTGATGGTAGATTTCCTTTAAGAATTAATAAGGATGTTCTAGTCAGAACTTTTTTGGTCTCTGTGACAATTGGATTTTAAAAATGTTGGGTTTTCATAAGAATCAGGATTAACAATAAAGCTTCATTATAGACACATGTGATAACTGTTACAGCTGATCATTGTAGCCTAGGACAATAAATTACCAATATCCAGTGGTCCGTTTGTAACTAGGGGTCATATGTAAGTCGAGTGTTCTTAAGTAGGGGACTGCCTGTATTAGAGTTCAAATTTACTGTGTCTGAGGAGTCAGCCATTATTGAAATTTCTATCAGTAACAGTAATGTCTGGATTTTGTAAGGTGCCTCACCAAAATTTGTATAAATATATCAGGGATTACCTTCTGAGAATCCCTTTTTATTGGCAATTAGCCATTTGTAGTTATTACAGCTAATGAAGCCTTCAGGGTTTATTTGATATCAATAGCCTAATAAAGCATTAGAGGAAATCTTCCAACAAAATCAAGCATGGTAAACATGGGACACTTACCATCCAGGCCCTGTGACTGTGGTAATCTTCTTATTTTTCTTGTCCATGGCCTCCTCCCTTCTAAAATCAACTTTTAAAATTATGCTAATGAACCTGGAGATTCACAGGCTGTCACAGTGTGCAGGAGCATTTCCACTGGGTGTTGAGACTTCCTTTGCTGCAGTGAGATTACAACAGGAAGAGGTAGAGGGAATTGCCGAGGAAGCAGTGGCGAGGGCGAGACAGTCTAACAGCACAGAGGGGTTCTGGTAACACCCCCAGGAGCCCTTCAAACTCATTAGCCTAATTTCAAAAGTTAATTTTTAGAAGGGAAGAAGCCAAGGAAAACAACATGCTTGATTTTGATGGTAGATTTCCTTTAAGAATTAATAAGGATGTTCTAGTCAATTTGGTATAGAAAAATACATGTGCATTTCTGGTTGCATCTCTCAGAGAAAGACAATTTTCTTAAAATGGTTATATTAAGCTTTTCCAAACTTTACTATTCTTTCACAAAATTTCTTTAAAAAGGTGCCCATGCTAGTACTGCACTAGAGAGAGAACTTCTGCATTCAACTTCTGTAAGTTATTTACTAAAAAATAGGAGGTGAAAGGTTGTCGGAGCTAGAAATTTGAAAACAAACTTGGCAATTTCCTCTTCTTTTGTTCTTACAAAACATTGATAATTTGTTGCTTTTTCAAAACCTTATTGTTTACCTGCAATATATTATTTACTTTTATGTGACCTTCTAACATTTACATCTAATGATTACATTTTATTGTACATGACAAGCAAAATAATAGCATTGATTATCTCCAGGCATAAGACATGATCTGACGGCTGCTAAGACAGGAATGCAATGAATTTATAGAAATGGAAAACTGTTTTTGCAGACTGCTGGGCGTAGGAAAAGTGCTACATAATACTGTAGTATATAATTGATCTAATCACCAGTTTCCTTCTCTTTTATTATTTATTCCTGTATGTTATTCATTTTATTTTTCATGTATAAATTATAGGTTACCTAAAAGCTTTGAGAACTACGTACACAGTAAGAATTCCACCAGCTCCACAATTCCCACATGATTTATGTGCACACCACCTTCTATGTCCTTAGGAAAAGTAGTGCAGTAAAGTATACAATCTAAAATTACACAGAGACGCTACATAGTTTCAGATGCTTGATGATTACGCCTGTTGTTACCAGTGCAGTAATGATGGCTCACTTTAGCTATACAGTGCAAACCTAAACTCTGGAATGACACATAAGGAGGTGGGAAATGTATTTTCAGACAGGCAGCTGTCACGCCATAATCCTGTCTGGGCACTCCTTCCTTTCATTTTCATATCTTTTTGCGGGCTATTTTCATCCACCCTAAGTTCCCAGCAACTACTAGTCCAAAACAAAGTTTACAGTGGTTGTTGGACTTCAATAAGTCACAGCACATTTTAATAGGCAAGCAATATGAATTAAAAATGTTACACGCATTGCAAAAAAAGTCTGTGCTTCATTGACAAAGGTAATGTCCGGCAAACAGGGTCTGACTTTGCCAAGTAGAAAGGACATGTAAGCAAAGCTGTAGAAGAATAGACAGGGCTCCGTAGAAGACTTCTGAATGGTGCTCCTCTACACCATCAGAATATATACATATTTATACTCACACATTTATATACTCTTACACACATTTATCCACTGATACATATGCAGTACGATATGCAGCAAAATACATATTTAATAATGCACTTCCTCTAATCTTTAGTGTGTTAGGTAGGATCTTGTGGCCCCCCAAAAATACAGGCGCCATAGTGGTAGCTATGGCTGCTATTGCTGTAGTTACACCACTGCAAGTAAGTCTGCTCTCCATTCATAGATTCTACCTGAAATGTACTGTCATTAGAGAGAAGGCCCAAAATATTATTAATATGATCTAATGTACATGGTAACCTTTTGCTCAATCTAAAGTTTTTTTTTTTTAAAAAACTTAAATAATGAGGATGATTGTTAAAAGGAATATTTTCCATTATTTAATAACAGATAAAAGCCCTTTGCAGGGGACCGTATACACTTGACCATATGGGGACCTTATGGGGACCAATTTGCTACCCCAGTCACAATTTGGCACCCGGTCACAGTGCAGTGAGCACACAGTGGGGCAGATTTACTTACCTGGTCCTGTTGCGATCCAGTGGCGCGTTCTCTGCGGTGGATTCCGGTGATCCCCTAAGGCAGTTCCTCCGACGTCCACCAGGTGTCGCTGCTGCACTGAAGTTCAACAGAATGCACTGAAGTACACCAAGCCAAGCCGGGTGCAGGTAAGCGCGTGTCCCGCGACACTTTTTTTTAAAAAAAATGCTACGGTTTTTCCGAATATGTTGGGTTTTCGTTTGGCCATGCGCCCGATTTCCATCGCGTGCATGCCAGCGCCGATGCGCCACAATCCGATTGAGTGCGGCAAAAACCCGGGGCAATTCAGGAAAAATCGTCGCAAATCGGAAATATTCGGATAACCCGCTGTAAAAACGCAATTCAGGCCCTTAGTAAATGACCCCCAGTATCTCATAGAACTGTGACCGAGATGGACAGTCATGCCTCAAAATATACGACATCTCCTATATTTTGCCTTTCTATGGTGTGGTCCTATGGAGAGAGGAGGAGTGAGGAGTTCTCACCTCTCGTCCTTCCTGCACCAGGTACAGCCTGGGCGAGTATATGGCCTAACTTAATTTTAGGTAGGGGCTAAAGGAGGCTTGTATATTGTTATTCAGTTTCATTGCTCTTCTCTTTGCCCCAGAATACAATAAAGATTTTTAAAAAATCAAAACAAAAGTCAATTTAAGTCAGTTTAATTAATGTATAAATCATTTTATGTTCATCTAAAACCTAAACAAATGTTTCTTTGTTTTAGTCTATTTTCTATTAAGATGAAATCAGTTATCCCACTTCCCATGCATTTTATTGATGCTTATATGGCTGATAGCAATCTAGCCTCTACAGAAGAAGAAAAAAAGCCCAGCAATGTGGTAATGAATTATGTAAATTAAGTTCAGAAAAAGTTCTGTGGAAATTTCAATGTGTTCTTTTTCTAGGTTCACGGAGATTAGTGCAATATATAAGAAAAGAACAGGTAATGATATACAGTGAATATGAATGGAAATTCACCGTCGGCTTCATTTGCAAACTATTTACATAATGTTCTAATTATGTAAATGTAGCTTGCACTCACTAGCTATTTACATGACGATAACTAAACATACTGAATTATACTTCAAATTTTTAAAATGTGTTTTACAGGATCTGACAATGTTCAGATTATTATGCTCATCAAACATATTTATTGTATTAATAAACAGAATAATCTGCAAACGTATCATAACAATTTTGTTCAGTGTTTTAGAAGTCTTAAAATAAGTAGTCAACAACACACGGACTACTAGTTTGGATGCTTACACGCAATTTCCCCACCTATATTAAAGTCAATGGAATGGCATATCGTGGGCCACTTCTCGCGTTATGCCGGACACATCAAGAGGCTTTGGCATCCCGACTAATCTGCCGGGGGCTGTGCTGTCTTGTGTGGAATTGCGGCATAACCTGCGACTAAAGGGGTATTCCCACAGCATGTCACATTGTTTAAGGATCGTTATTAAAAATTCTCTAAGGTTGACTCTAACTTACTAAAGTAAGATAATCACTCGATGTCTACAAGTGCTGGAAATATACTTGTACGTATGGTGGCATTTTCTGAGTATAAAATCTTTCTCGGTTGGAAATATCTTCATTCCAAAGTAAAAATTGTTAAAGGAAACCTACCATTTAGAATGGTCGGTGTAAGCTGTAAGTACAGAGCACCAGCTCAGGGTGAGCTGGTGCCGGTACTTACTTTCGTTAGTGTTATAAACCGCGGTATCGCGGTTTTAACACTTTTTAAACTTTAGAGCAGAAGAGGCTTTGGCGCTGCGTGCGCACGATCGTGCGCGCGCCTACATAGGAAATAGCGGAGATGTTGCGCGCGCACGGTCCCTTCTGCTCTGATACCGCGGTTTATAACACTAACGAAAGTAAGTACCAGCACCAGCTCACCCTGAGCTGGTGCTCGGTACTTACAGCTTACCCCTGCCATTCTAAATGGTAGGTTTCCTTTAAATGCGAATGAACACCTCAGTGTTCAGGCTTTTTCTTTGGAGTGGAGTCTTAAAGGCAATTATTTGAGACACTGGGCTGATGAGACATCTTCCTTTTTGACCCCAAGGTGGAGATGCATACACCCAGATGGGTAGGAGGTGAACAGAGAGATACAGGAGGATTATATTCCTAAGTGATGTCTGTGTGTTTATCCAACTATATTACCAGGCATGCCATCTGCTGCTGTCTCCTTGTTAGTTTTACTTCTTGAGAATTATCTTATCATTGACCGTATCATAGAATATGGTCCTCAGTCCCCATAGCTATCATAGTTTGAAGAAGGTTACATAATTTATTATTAATATTATACAGAAATCTCATCTAGAGAGAAAATAATATAAATTATGTATCTACTATTACAGGGGTTATACAATTTTCCAATAAACTTTCTGTATCAATTCCTTCTGTGTCGATTTTCTAGATCTCTGCTTGCTCTCCTTCTATGGAAAGCTTCTATGTTTATTTCCAGTGCGCAGAAATCTGTCCATGATCATGTGATGTCACACAGGTGCACGGCTCGTTATATAACACATCTCTAATCACTCTCTATAAGACTCTCTGTGTGATCAAGGAAATATTTCTGCCCACTAGAAAATAAACATAGAAGCTTTCTATAGAATGACAGCAAGCAGAGATCTAGCAAACCGTAAGGAATTGATACAGTAAGTATGTTAAAAATGTGTATTATTTTTTTATAATATAATCAATAACATTCATTTGCCATAGTTGGAATACCCTCTTTAAATTAATGCTAACATTTCCACGGCTATCATTTTGTCTATGCCAAATGAGATTTTAAAGGATTATTTTAGATTTTTTTTAAACCAACTAGAATCCGAAACAAAGTCACATTATAACTCTATTTGACTCTGAAGGAAACCATGTTGGTTTTATCGTGATTGCATCCTTCTTAGCATCACTGCAATCAGAACCTGCATAGTCTCACAAAGACATCATTACAAGGTGAATTCTCAGCCTGATATATTTTATGTGCTCTGCTTAGAAGAAGAAAGAATCAAATTGTATGGGGGTGTGTTGGGTGTTAAATACTGTACTAATATACAACAGAGATCAAAATTAAAGAACAACATTTATTTTTCTAATTTTTGAGGTCATCGTGTAGTCCTGTGTGAGTATATCCTAACATGAGTAAAATAGCAGTATTTTAAGCTTATTTCATGAACTGTGTATATTCTAAAGCACTGAACAAAAATGTAAATGAGAAAATTGTAAAAGAACATTGATCAAAACATTTTCAGATACTTGCAACTCAATGGTGTTAATCTGGCACCTGGTGCTAATTTCCTTGATTTTTTTACAAACCCTATTCAAGTGTGAAATTTTTCACTGACTTTGCAAAATTGTTGTGCCGTTCCAAAGTGACTAAAACCCATCGGCAGCATGTTGTGCAGATGAAGGCTAAAAGAGTGTCCAAATCAGCAATAGCGAGAGAAATTGTTCATTCAGGAGAAATCCCTGCCTGTTACATCTGATTACTAATAACACAGATAGTGATGAGATGAAGAAGAAATTCCCGAACAGCGTGACAAATGTCTTGGTGACTTGGGGAGATCCAGGGCTCCGGCCCTGGAGTATATGATAATGCGAATAATCTCCATGGGTAATTGATTCAGCAGTGCTTTGGAGAATATTTCTTCTTTTCATCTCTATATTGGCAGGAAGTGCACAAGGCAAGGGGGTAAGAGATTCCGCCAACATACAAAGATACAGAAGAACACAACCACCAATGATGGCTGAGGACCGAGATAAATATATTGGTTAAATAATTACTTCATTTATATTTGTTTTATAGAAGTCTGTTCATAAATAAAAGCACACTGAGAAGGATCATAAAATTTAGTATTTAATGGAGTTTTGTGTAACATAAACTCCAGTTTTATTGCCCTAGCTTATTGGCCTAATAAACCATGGGCCCAGAAATTGGCCCATTAACCACTTCCAGTTTGTTGTCAAGCAGTTAACCAGCTTCTAGATCATGTTTCTTTCATGACCCACTGTGGTCGCATCATCCAAAATATCAACTTTAAATTTAGATGTAAATGAGATGTAAAAAGTCAGAGAAGCAGAGAGTTTAACATTGACCTCTCCCTGCCTCTGAAGACCTCCTCCCATGTGATTGATATCATGCGCTGGACTTCAGGAGATCTGATCAATGATGTCCCTGGACACAGAACCATCAACTACAGCGAATGGGGCATTTTAAGGCAAAGAAAGCTTGACTTCAGTGTTAAACTCTCTGCCTCCTTGACTTCATAAAACCAATTTTACATCTCACTTCAAAGTAGATTTTCTGGATGATGCCACCATGCTGGGCTATGAATGAAACGTCATCTGGAAGGTGTTCAGCTGCATGACAGGTTCCCTTTAATGATATACCACCACATGTCCTTTCTCCCGGCCTTTTCATATACAAAAACTATTTGTTTTTTTGAACAATCTCCCCAGCAGCGGAGGTCATATCCAGTACAGCTTTCCTCTTCTTCTCCTTTGTATGTAATATGGGAAATTATCTTTACACAGGTACATTATTTTTTTTAAATAACATCCAATTGAAGAAGTGTATGTACATGGCTGATGAATTAAATTAAATGTGAATGGCCAGACAGGAATACTCCTTTAAGAACTTATGTATTTTTTACACAAAAGTATTTAACATCTTAGAATAATTCATATTATCAGACTAATACTCAACTACCAAAGCTTCAACTGTGCTCTTAAGACCCATCTCTTCAGACAGGCTTATCACATTAACAAACTGGATGTAACTTCAACTCTCCTACACATACCAACCCTGTTTACTACTGTTATCCTGCAAGCTCTAGATACCATTATTAGGGCTACTCTGCAGTGCTGTTCACATTGGACTACGTATATGAAACGGCAGATGATGACTATTTCTAGCTGCATCATTATTTATTCATTTATTAAATCATTTTATTAATGTGAATCCATATAAGGAACGGCTGCACCATCATACAAGCACTTTTACCTCTTGTATCAATCCTTCTTCCTTATAATTTTATAAGCTCTTCGAACGGAACCCTCTCTCCTATAGTTTCATATGACTGTTATTACTCTGTAATGTCTAAATGTGTTTGTATATGTATCCCATGATTTGTAAAGTGCTGCAGAATATGATGAAGGTATATACAGAAAGATTTATTATTATTACACATAAAGTATATGCTTGTATAAAGCACAATAAAGTTAACATATTCCAACACAGCTGGAACAGGTAATCCCTGGAAGAATTGATTGGAATGCAGGATTGACTTGACAAAGGACCCACTTTACATGTCTGACTATTAGAACTCAAAATGATCAGGAACCGGTGTGTAGGATGGTTTTTTTTAGTGGTCCCATGGTAGAGTGCAAAACAGACGCGTGTAGCTGCACTCCATCCAATAAGGGTTTCTGTGGACATTCTGTCCTTTCCTTCTCTGGATTGATTGCTTGAACTACTTATTGATAATATTTAGTTACTGTATGTTTCATATGAAGTCATGAATCCAGTATACGCGATTTTGATGAGAAATTTTAATTTGGCATATCTATCCTTTGCCATTCAGACATCACATTAAACAAAATTGCATTTAGATACAGCTAGAAAGCTGACATCTTCATTTAAATCTTGTCCAACAGTATATAGTGTAAAATTGTATCTGACATTGTAAATGTCTTTTTTTTAATCTCTTCTATGGTGAAACACAAAAATGTGAAATTATGGAGTAATCAATACATTTTCAATTAACCATGATAATGCATTGTTTGCTTCATTAATCTCTGCCTTTATGTGTCTTGGTATATGTTCTCTTCATTGTGTCCCCATCATTCAGCGCTGTCACGATGGCACTTCAATTCTAGAAGAGCTCAGAAATGTGTTTATTCCAAAGAGCATTGTAACAGCAAATCATTTTTGCAGTCAGTGGAAACAATGAAGTGTCTGTAATATATTTTACAATGCTTATTATGTAAACGGATGGGTGATTAAAAAGAAATGTGTTGTGTGTCTGATTCCACAAGTTTGTTCATGTTTGGTTTTTCTGTCCTTTCCCTTCTATGGAATTGTTATGAGCAGATGTGCAGTTTATTGTGTGTGGACACCTGGTACATTGACATTGCTGTAAAGTAAAAGCTTGAGATAAACCCACAAACTGCATTCTCTATCTGATTACAATTGAAACAGATTACACTTCCTACATGGCCACATTTCAACAGGATATTAAAGGAAATCACAAGGCCCAGACATCAGAATTATGATGTGGTGTTAGAAACTTGTGATAAAGCAAGGAGGGTTACAATCAGAACAAGAAAAAAGTTGGATGCGTACAGGAAATCACATAACCAAAAAATCCATTTATTGATAAACAGTAATAATAGCAAGACAGCAAATATAAAAACACTTAAAACATACACCCAGTGGGTGTATAAAGCTTTCAAGGGTAGTAGTCCCTTACACTCCCCATCCACAATCAGTAATTCGCACAGATAGACAATTATTTATAGGTAAATTACCATAGTCGGTCCTAGAAAAACCTCTAGATGGCGGCAATACAGTAAAGTGCTCTGTGCAAAACAATAAAGTGTGGAGTAAAACCTGGTAAACCCTCAACCTGCTCATACAATACCCAATTGTAGAAGAGACATGTGGTGTCTAGTACTGGGATGAAAGCCAGGGAGGCAGGTCAGTTGGATGGGGAGTGGAGCAAGCCCCACGCGTATCGTCACCGTGTTGGTGACTTCCTCAGGGGTAAGTGGTCACTAGATACAGGTGTCTTGTATAAATACCAGAAATTGGTCCCCCGCCCTGGGGAAGAAGGGCTGTGATAGGCCAAACACTTGCCTGCCATGCCAGTAGGTGGATCCTGTATTCGGCGTGTGTGCAGCTGTACTGAGCATGACAGGAAGTAGGTCGTCACATGACCGGAAGTAGGTCATCACATGACTGATCATGTGACCGGAAGGGGATGTAAACAAACTCATTGCGATAAATATGCAGTAGTACGGCGTATAGTCAAAGGTCAGTCGTCACATGATTAATCATGTGATCAAATATAAACATAAACGTTAAGACTTGTTGCGATGAACGCCAATGTGTCCACTAAGGGGATACATGAGACCGGCATCCCATACTCGAACAGTACGGACGGAAGGTAAGTATATTCTAATAGCTCATTATAACAAAAAGTTGACAATGCAGAATATAGCTTTGTCTCAAGTACATATATGGTTTGGAAGAAGCCGGTACATGCCTCATCAAATCGAGAGATGACATTATAGTGCTAAATAAATAATGTTAAGTAGAACACGTCCCTGTGAGTAAGTAAAGTTCCTTTTGAAGTGATCAGGCCTACAGAATTCAAAGTTCAAAGCCGTGAAATTAAATAGAGAACATAGCCCTCCCAAAACAAAAAATAAAAATAAAGAAATATATATATTCTACATATTTGTGCCTGTGGTACACATGCTGAGGCACAACCGCCTGGAATATCCAGTCGTGCGCCGAACGAGCAAATCACATAATTAAACGGTGAGTTACTAAAGTATAACGATAAGGTATGGACCAACTGACCTGCCTCCCTGGCTTTCATCCCAGTACTAGACACCACATGTCTCTTCTACAATTGGGTATTGTATGAGCAGGTTGAGGGTTTACCAGGTTTTACTCCACACTTTATTGTTTTGCACAGAGCACTTTACTGTATTGCCGCCATCTAGAGGTTTTTCTAGGACCGACTATGGTCATTTACCTATAAATAATTGTCTATCTGTGCGAATTACTGATTGTGGATGTGGAGTGTAAGGGACTACTACCCTTGGAAGCTTTATACACCCACTGGGTGTATGTTTTAAGTGTTTTTATATTTGTTGTCTTGCTATTATTACTTTTGTATCAATAAATGGATTTTTTGGTTATGTGATTTCCTGTACGCATCCAACTTTTTTCTTGTTCTGATTGTTGCATCAATTATTGGGATGCGTGGATACATTATTTGCTTACATTGTGGCGTTGCCTGCTCTCCTTTTGTGTAGTCGAAAGCAAGGAGGGTTACCGTATATACTCTAGTATAAGCAAACCCTTGTATAAGATGGAGCCACTAATTTTACTACAAATAACTGGGAGGCATCAGGAGAATGTTCGATGCTATCTTTTGGTGTTATCTTTTTAGTGTGGGGAGTTCAGCAAGAATACACTTGGGAAGCTATGACTATATGTGTACATGAATCTTCCTCTACAGAGTTATTGTTGAAATTGTTTGGTGTGGTATTAGGCTTGAGTGTGGGGAATCAGGGAAAATGTGACCCTGGCACTCACAACAAGTTTGTTTGGCAACAATACAATCATGTGAATCCTTAGAGCTGAAAGCCTGATTATGTTATCAGGCTTTGATTATGTTATTTGGCTAAAGAATGGCCCAATTATATGTAATAAAGTTTACATTTTTAAACATTTTTACATCAGTCAGAATATTAATTTACACAACTGAACGTAAATTTATAATACCTTGGTTGGATTACACCTGTACCAACCCAGGCTACAAAACTAGTATTTACCCCATACAACAAAATATTTTTTTAAAAATAATAAAAATAAAAAAAATTATATTATATTATATTATATATTATATTAAAAAATAATAAAAATAAAAATAAATTATATTATATTATATTATATATTATATTAAAAATAAAAAAAATTATATTAAGCACAATGAAAAAGCTTCATGAACCCCAAATGTGTACAAATAAAAATGACAGGTTTTTTTTGCAAAAAAATAAGCCCTCACATTGACACAGTGGCCATGTTTGATTAACTGGCTTTCGCCAGTCTTTGCACATAAATACATGTGCAAACTTGTTGCACATGTATTTATGATGCGTTTCTGATAATATTGTGTTATGGCTGCACTGTGCGCTCCGCTACACATTTGCACCGTACACCACATTTGTATCGGCAAATCTGACAGAAATGTGGTGCGAACCCGTCAAAATGAGTGCACCAGAAAAAAAACTTCAGATCCATGCAGCATGCGCCACATTCATGAAGACTGTACTCTGGTCTTCGTGAATCTGTCATGCGCTGCACATTAGTAAAACTAATTGTTGTATGTGTGTTGAAAGAGAAAAAGTTGTTATTTAGGTTTGACAATATAGACGTCAATTTGCATTTTTAGTTAAATATACTGCACTGATTGGCTGATTGGGCTTTTAAAAACTACATTTCATCCCAAAACAAACAAGACCCCATACAGCTATAGTGACAGAAAAATAAAGTTATAGCTTGTAAAAGGAATTGATGAATCATTGGGGTAGATTTATGATAGCTGCTATGCCCCTTGTCACTTAGGCCTCTGGATGTATGCTGTAGGCAGCGCGGCCGGGGAGCAAAACTACGCTAGTGGACCTGCATAGTTTTGAGTAAAAGCAGTGAACAAAAGCTAACTGGTTTTGCAAAAGAACACTAGTGGAACACTGGTGTAGAAGCAGTGATAGATTTCTCCAATGGGCTTTTGCTGCATACAACTCATATATAAAATGTACATGAATGAACAATGTAGTATGTATGTATGTATATATCCAGCAATTGCCACGTGTGGCAGAAGTATTCCAGTGAGGCAATATGCAAAGGGAGACTCCACATTGGTTTGTCGTAGTCCTTGTTCTGATACTCTTGCCTTAAGGGAATACATTTTCTATTACTGTCCACATCATGGAGTGCACTATGGACTTGTATCTTCATGTATACTTGTAGAGCTTTAAAATAATGATACAAGGCAGCACAAGATTTGGCCTCAAGGTATAAGAGTTTACTGCTTCATTATAGGTAAATCAGGAATCGTCTGGAAGATAAGCCCTTTGGATATCTAACTTTAGACTCTTACAACACGCATCATGAACTTTCTAGCATTGTTCTGCAATAAAATTTCCTGGAGCCTAAAAAAAAACCTAATATAGCTAATTACACAAAGATCTATTCTCCGCCTAGAATTTATATAAAAAAATCTGCAGATAGAATTTTCTTCTGTCTTGCTTTTATTTTCCATCATTTACTTTGGAGTCATTATCATTCACCACTTTTAATGATAACTTGTCTGAGAAAATGATTATGTAAAATGCAGAACAGCAGATATAGACATATTTGAGCCTTTAGCCGGAGGTAAAAAAGAATAATGTGCTACTTCATCAAGGTCTAATGAAGAAGAAACTAATAATCTGATATAAGGAAAACCATATTTAACCCAATAATATATTAGTCTTTGAAATAATTGTGAGAAGTTTTCAACATGGTTTGTGGACGTACAGTAAGAAAGCTCTCTTAAAGCCCATTTGCTCACAAAATGGAGAAAGGAAAGTTTTAAAGGTAACTGTTAGTCATTCAGTAATTTGTAAGTTATTATCTGTTTCTGAGAAAACAAACTGTCCGACATCACATCAGTCATGAACGTGGCTCCTCGGTGGACACCTCCAAAGTTCCTATAGTAAATTCGATAGGCAAATTTTCATTTTAGGTTTAGTACTAGGTGACAAATAGAGAAGAGTGAACACACTCGTCTGCATTAGCGTACTCGAAACTGCTCGTTGCTCGGACGAATATTTCGCCAGCTCGAGAAAATGGCATCTCCCGCCGTTTTGATTTTTGGCGGCCAGAAACAGAGCCAATCACAAGCCAGGAGACTCTGCACTCCACCCAGCATCACGTGGTACAGTTACACGTCGATAGCAGTGGTTGGCTGGCCTGATCAGGTGACCCTGGAATAGACTAGCCCCTGCCCGCGCTGCTCGCGTCATTCTCTGTCTGGATGCCGTTAGGGAGAGCTACAGCTGCTGGTCAGGGATAGCGTTAGGGTGTTATATTAGCTTACTGTTAGGCAGCAGTGAGTCTACAAGAACACAATAGCCCTTGTTAGGGCTAGAATATTTTTTTCTTTGTTTGTGGCTGGGCTTGCTGGCACTAGTAGTGCAGCTAGTACCATATTGTGACGAATTTGCAGGGAGACTTGCGAACGTTCTATTTAGCTCTTAGTGACACACATATCCATCTCAAACATCGGACAATTTATTAGGGGTTTGATTGAATTAGGCACAGCACAAAATCCTGTTGTGTGCTGTCAGTGTAGGTTAGCAGCGGCTAGTCTATCCCAGGGTCACCTGATCTGGCCAGCCAACCACTGCTATCGACGTGTAAGGGTACCACGTCATGCTGGGTGGAGTGCAGAGTCTCCTGGCTTGTGATTGGCTCTGTTTCTGGCCGCCAAAAAGCAAAACGGCGGGAGCTGCCATTTTCTCGAGCGGGCGAAGTATTCGTCCGAGCAACGAGCAGTTTCGAGTACGCTAATGCTCGACCGAGCATCAAGCTCGGACGAGCATGTTCGCTCATCTCTAGTATCGACCCATTTTAATAGTCCCGATCTATCAATATTAAAAACTAGTTATTCCGGTCAGTGAACCCTGTAATGGAAAATAATGCCCAAATGTTCGAAACTCCACTTTTTTGCAAAACATAAAAATGTTAAGTAAAAGCAATCAAAAGGTCGTACAGTCCCAAAAATGGTATTAATGTGAACGTCACTCATACCGCAAAAAGGACACTTTATACAGCGCTGCGCACCAAAGGATAAAAGTTATTAGTCTCAGAATATTATAAAAAGGAGAATTTTTTTTTGCTGCTGATTAACCCCACTGCCACCAATGTATATTTATGTATATAATTGGAGGGCATATTCCACTTCCTCTAGACAACGAGCATGTCCCCCCTCCCCTAGACAACGAGCATGTCCCCCCTCCCTTAGACAACGAGCATGTCCCCCCCTCCCCTAGACAACGAGCATGAACCCCCTCCACTAGACAACGAGCATGACCAACATTTTTCAAATCAGCCAGATGCAAAAAAGCAGCAGCAGCCTGCCATTACTGAGCTGGGATAGCCCACTGTTAGGGGGCTATTCCAGCGCAACAATAACGGCCTGCGGCCGGCCCCACTACGTTGCGGTCAGGTACTGGTTTGTACCCGGTTCTTCCTGGCACCCCTGGTGGCGGTGGGTACCGGGGTATGGGCATTAGTGTGAATTTGCCAAAAAAAATTAGGGCAAACACTAAGGCCAGCCCTTAGTAATGAGCGCCGTCATCTAGCCGGCAAACTATGAAGAGTGTCGCAAAAAAATAAATCATACCATTTTTAACAAATATAAATTTAATTGAACAAAAAACACAGACACACCCTCGTTGACCATTTTATTTGTTAGAAATGTCGGTCATCGACGTAATCCTTCGAATCTGAAGTAGTCCACAGCAGTCCTGGAAGAAAAAATTACACACACACTAAAGGGCTAATTGTCTAGGGGTGGCATATGCTCATTGACATAGAGGGTGGGAAACATTCTCGTTGCCAAGGGGGAGTAGGATATGCTAGCTGCCAAGGGGGAGGAGGACATGTTCGTTGTCTAGGGGGCAGGGGGACATGCTTGTTTCCAAGGGGGAAAGTGGGACATCTTTGTTGTCTAGGGAGGGAGGACATGCTTTACTGTGGTGGATGCACTGCATTATTGTGACATGCTCCATGCATCCGCTAAATAAGATGGCAGCCTGTGCTGGGCAGCTGCACGCACGACAGATGGGATTCACGTGGTGCTCCAGTGAGCAGCGCAGTGCGGAAAAGGGAAGGAAGAAGAAAGCCCATGGACCGAAGTGGAGCTATGGACGATTGGGACAACGATCAAGAATTTTTAAATAAGGTAAGTGGAGTATTTGAACACCAACTTGCCGCAAAAAAAATTACCCAAACTTAGTTTAAAGTGTCCAACCCCTTTAAAGTACCTTGGGGGGTGGGGGCGATAAAATTGTAAAAAAATAAAATAAAAGTTCCCCTCTCTTTTCCCTTGAACTGATATAGAAAATAAAAAACATGTTAGTTATCATTGAATCCCAAAAGTCCCAATCTAGAAATATTTAAAAACACTTCTTCCATTCGGTGAACCCATAATGGAAAATATCGCACCAAATGTCTGCAACGTGACTTTTTTGTCATTTTACACCTCAAAAATTACACCTCAAGGTCCTGTCACCCAGAAATTCGGCACTTGGAGATGTTACTAAAGTAATCAGCTCCTAGCGCTAAACCAAACGCAGCGGTGTTACACAGAAACCTCTGATAATGCTAACACTGCCGCGCTGTACACTACAAACGCCGAAACGCTCTCAAAGTGGCGTATTCATGAGGGGGCGGAATTGTGGGGGGTGACTGCCGCTTGACACGTGGCAGTCACCGCTGGCCTATGGAACGAGCAAGGCGGTCAGGAGAAGAGGGACAGCCCCTTCATGAGTACGTCAGACCCCTTTGAGAGCGGTCCGGCATTTCTAGGGTACAGAGCAGCAGTAGGTTTCCGGTAACGCTATCAGTATAACTCGGCTGTGTCTGTCTTAGCACTAGGAGCTGCTTACTTTGCTAACATCTCTGGGCGTTTTGCCTGCATTTTCATTGCGTTTGAAATGCATTACAACAGCTGAGGAGGCGATTTGCCTAATTACATTACTGTTTACGTTTGTTAACGCATGCGTTGACATCGCGTTTAGAGTGCGTTCTGTAAATGGAAATTTTAACAGTAATGTAATTAGGCAAATCACCTCTCCTCAGCGTTTCAAACACAATGAAAACGCAGGAAAAACGAACCGTGTGAACGCGCCCTCCTAGTGCTGTTTTTAAGGGTGACAGGTCCTCTTTACACAGCTCCACACACCGAAATATAGAAAAGTTATTGACCTCAAAATATGGCAAAATTAAGAATTTTTTAAGATTTCCTTTTTTTTTTTTTTAAATCTACTAAAACATAATAATTACAGATGAGCGAACACACTCGTCCGAGCTTGATACTTGTTCGAGCATTAGCGTACTCGAAACTGCTCGTTGCTCGGATGAATATTTCGCCAGCTCGAGAAAATGGCATCTCCCGCCGTTTTGATTTTTGGCGGCCAGAAACAGAGCCAATCACAAGCCAGGAGACTCTGCACTCCACCCAACATGACGTGGTACACTTACACGTCAATAGCAGTGGTTCACTGGCCTGATCAGGTGACCCTGGAATAGACTAGCCCCTGCGCGCTGCTCGCATCATTCTCTGTCTGGATGCCGTTAGGGAAAGAGCTGCTGCTGCTGCAGGGATAGCGTTAGGGTGTTATAGTAGCTTACAGTTAGGCAGGAGTGAGTCTACAAGAACCCAACATCCCTTGTTAGGGCTAGAATTTTTTTTTTTTTCTTTGCTTGTGGCTGGCCTTGCTGGCACTAGTAGTGCAGCTAGTACCATATTGTGACGAATTTGCAGGGAGACTTGCGAACATTCTATTTAGCTCTAAGTGACACACATATCCATCTCAAACACCTAAGTGGGATAATTTATTAGGGGTTTGATTGAATTAGGCACAGTCTGCCGATATTTTTTTTTTTCAAAACTGAAAGTCATCACAGGCACAGCACAAAATCCTGTTGTGTGCTGTCAGTGTAGGTTAGAAACTAGCCATAGCAATCATCATCATCTTCTGTAGTTGCTGTGGTTCTTCTGATCGTTTTGTTATTAAAAAAAAAAAACACTAAAAAATTTTACATTTACACTTACACTTACTTTTGAAAATGTTGAACCCGAGGGCTAGGGGTAGAGGACGAGGGCATGGGCGTCCAACTACTGCAGGGGTCAGAGGCCGTGATCCTGGGCGGGGTGAGACACCACCTGCTGATGAGGGAGCAGGGGAACGCCTCAGAGCTACACTCCCTAGGTTCATGTCTCATATTACTAGGACTCGTGGTAGAGCACTGTTGAGGCCAGAACAGTGCGAACAGGTGATGTTGTGGATTGCGGACAATGCTTCGAGCAATTTGTCCACCAGTCAGTCTTCCACGCAGTCCACCCATGTCACCGAAATCAGCACTCCTCCAGCTCCTCCACCTCAGCCTACTTCCTCCCAGTCTGCCCCCTACCAGGAAAATTTGGCATTTGAACCGGCATACGCTGAGGAACTGTTTTCAGGTGAACACAGTGCTTCTGAGACGGAGGTGAATCCTCGACGAGAACAGGTTGGAAAAGGAAGCAGTGGTGGGGCCAGACGGAGAGGCAGGGCCAGAGCTGGTGCATCAGCGCCAAATGTTTCACATAGTGAAGCTCCCGTAGCGAGGGCTAGATTTTCAGAAGTCTGGAGGTTCTTTAAAGAAACACCGGATGACCGACGGACTGTGGTGTGCAACCTTTGCCAAAAGGCAAAATACTGATACATACAGTGCTACACGTTATCTTCGCCAAAAGGAATTTTTTTAATTGGTTTGAAGCCTAAGTCCATTTGGGGTATGTCGCCATGCCACTCTCTAGCCTGCTGCTGCTGCCGTTGCCTCTGCATGCCATCTTCTATAGTGTCAGGGTCAATTATTGGATGTTTTAGATGCTATCTAGCCTCATTCGGTCACTCTGTCATCGCCATGCTGTTGCCCATAATTTTGGCATAATGGTGCGATTAGTCAGCCTCAGAGTCATCCATGCTTGCTGCCCCTGCTGTTTCCTAGAATAAAGACAAAAAAGCAGAGACAACGGCGGCGCCTCTGGTGATATCGTAAGGCAATTAGTAAATGTAAAGAAAGTCCCACATTGGTTGTTCACCATTAGCCACCTTGGCTAGTATGCATCGATACTTGCTACGTTCTATTTATCCTTAGTGACACACTATCCACCAAACCCTAAGTTCGACATTTATTAGTGGTTTGAAGTGATTAGGCCACAAAATCCTGTTGTGTGCAGTCATGTAGGTTAGAAACTCCATCAATCATCATCATCTGTTGGTTGCTGTGTGATTTCTTCTGATCGTTTTGAAAAAAAAAAAAACACACCCAAAAAAAATTACAGTTTACCTTTCTTTTGAAGGAACCCGAGGCTAGAGGTAGAGACTAGGGCGATGGCGTCCAAACTGCGCGGGTCAGAGGTCGGTCCTGGCGGGTAGACACCACCTCTCATTAGGAGCAGGGAACGCCGCAGAGTACACTCCAGTTAGTCTCCTACTACTCGTGTAAACACTGTTTGCGGACAATGCTTCTAGCCATTTTTCCCCCAGCAGTCTTCCACGCATCCACCCATGTCATCACGAAACAGCAACTTCTCCAGCTCCTCCACCTCTCGCCCCCCTCCCAGGAAACTTTTGCGTTTAGAACCGGCTAACTCTGAGGAACTGTTTTCTGGACCTTCCCCAGTCACAAACACCATTTTTCGGTTGCTGCTGAGCTCTTTCCCGATGCCCAGGTTTCACAGTTCGCAGTCTGTGTGTGATGATGCTTGTTGACGTAGTGGAAAAGTGTGTAAAGAGGTGTCGGACTATAGAGACACGGTTGTTCAGACAGTTGGTGAATTTGTTGTCAGGCAGGAATTCCGAGGGGGAGCAGACTGAGGGATCGGAGGATGATGAGGTGACAGACCAGCTGGTGGTAGTAGGCCGGTGAACACAGTGCTTCTGAGACAGATGCGAGTCCTCGAGAGAACGGTTGGAAGAGCAGGGTTGGGGCCAGACGAAGGAAGGGCCAAGTGTGCATTCAGCGCCAAATGTTTCACGTGTGGAAGCTCCCGTGGCGAGGGCTCATATTTTCGAAGTCTGGAGGTTCTTTAAAACACCGGATACCACGGCTGTGGTGTGGCAACTGTGCCACACGCAGGATCCAGGGTTTCCACCACTACCAGCTTCCACCACCAGTATGCTGCAAACATATGAATGCTAAACCCACCACTCAATGGAACAAAAGCGCCTCTCACTCCGGCCAGGCACACCACTGCTCCTTCACCGTGTCATCTGCTGCCTCTGCTAGTCAAGCCCCTGGCCCAGTACCCTGGCCCAACACCTCCCGTGCGAAAACCACCCTTCGCCTCCACGATCCTCCACAGCATCCACAATGTCTCCATGCGCAGCATTCGCTGTCTATACCCCAGACGCAGGAGCGCAAGAGAAAATACAGTTGCAACCCACCCACACGCCCAAGCCCCAACCTCCACATCTCCAAATTCTACTCAGCCTGGGAGATGCGCCCTATGGCTGGTAGAGACCGAGGCCTTTCCAACCTCATGGCGGCGGCCGGCCTTCGTATTCGGTCCCCATCCGCCACTACTTTTCCCGATGTGCCGCCCCAGTCCTGCACCACACATGTCAGACAACTCATCCGTGCCCTGACCAACGCTGCTTACTCTGACAGGTCCACCTGACCAGGACAAGTGGATGATGCTGCGGGCAGGCCACTAGTGTATCGCTGACGGCACCTTGGGTTAACTTGGTGGAGGCTGGGACACGTGAGTCTGACCCTGGGGCTGGTCATATACTGACGATGCGGAGTTGCGGGCCTACCTCGGTCCAGGTCTCTCAGGCCTACTATGCCTTCCTCCCCCACCCTTCCTCTACCCCTCCTCCTCCGAATTACCATCCCTGGGCAATGGTGCCATCAGTCGGTAGCTCTAGCACAGCAGCAGTGCGTCGCTTAGCGCCAGCAGCTGTCTCAAACTGCTGAGCCTAGGCGATAAAAGGCACACACGCCCACGCTATTACAGGGTCATCACGGCGCAGACTGATCTGTGGCTGGCACCGATGAACCTGAAGCCAGGCATGTGTTGTGTGTGACAACGCCCGTAACCTGGTGGCGGCCTGCAACTCGGCAGACTGACACATGGTGCCATGCCTGGCCGATGTGTTTAAATCTCATAGTTCAGAGCGGTTCCTCAAGACATACCTCAATCTGTCTTATTTGTCTCACGAAGGTGCACGGACATCTCGGCATTTCAGGAAGTCCCAGCACAGTTGCTACCGACTCTCACTGACTGTGTGCGACGTTGCCCACAGGTGGAATTCAACATTAACATGTTATCCAGAGTTTACCAGCAGCGCAGAGCGATTTTAGCTGCCAGATGTCAACTTCCACCAGAACTTTTAGTCAGGTCGTTCAGCTTCCTCAATCGCAATGAGGAGTGGTGAGATGTCTATATCTGTCAGGTGCTAGAAACTTTGAGGAGTCAACCAGGATGGTCAGTGGCGATGCCCGCCATCATCAGCCTCACCATCCCGCTGCTTGGCCTGTTGAAAACTCTCTGGTCAGCATGAAGTCAGAAGCTTGCTCTCGTCACAAGAGACGGGGGAAGAATTCCCTTGTTGATAGCCAAACAAAAGTCCAACCCTCAGGGTCGGTTTCTCAGCGCATATCGGAGGAGGTGGAGGAGGATGAGGAGGAAGAGGAGGAGAATGTTGCGAGACACAAGAGGGTAGCATTGCTCAGTCCTTCACTGATCAGCGTGTATGGCAGAAGAAGAGGAGTTTGGAGGAGTTGGAGGAGGCGGAAATGACAGTCAGGGCCGTGAGAGAGTGAATTCCTGCGCGTTGGGACTCTGGCGCATATGGCAGATTCATCTAGGCTGCCTATTCCGTGACCCTCGCGTTCCAAGAATTTATTCCAGCACCGATTACTGGTATTATTCACTCTCTGGACCCACGCTACAAGCAAAATCTTTCCACTCTCATCCCTGAGAGGAAGGAGTGTGGTGAATGCAATGAATAACAAGGCCCTGGTGCACACAGCTGAAACAGTCTTTCCCTCTGACAGCGCTAGCGGCATGGGCTTACTTTCTGCGGACAGATATCGAGGGAGAGTAAGCGAGAGAGGCAGCTTTCCAGCACTGGCAGGTACGCTTTAACAAGGCCTTTGCCAGTTTATGTCACCCCAGCCAAGACCTGTCACCTTCCCGAGTCTCGGCAGATTAGGGCTGATCTTTACAAGAAAGATGGCGAGGGAGTACGTCGCTGACCATAACCATCGCCTACATGATCACACAGCTCCCACACTACGGGTTTTCAAAGCGGGACATGTGGCAACGAACTGTACGCCTTGGAGGTTCTTGCCTTGCCCTGCCGCTAGCGTGTTGTCGAGCGGGTTTCAGTGCAGAGCTGGTGGCATCATCACCGATAAGTGTACAGCCTGTCGACTTACAGCGCTGACGGCTGACGCTTATCAAGATGAATAAACCTGGATTTCTCAGATTTCATCTCCACCAGGTGAAAGAAGCTCAACCTGAATAACCACCATAACCAAGCCAATACTTATAAGAACAGTGTAACACTTGATCGTTATACAAAGGTTCTTAGAAGTGCTGTTTGTAGCCCCCTGGCTGTTTGAAAATTATAATTTTTTCAAAGTAAATGCTTCTGGCCCCAGGCCCATTTGCGGGGAGGACCGCGAGAACAGGGGGTTGGACAGGCCGAAAGCTCGCCTGGCAGCGACGGCCAGCTCCATCCCAAGATTAGGCAGCCTCAGAGGCATCCACATGCATACTACCCCTGCTGTTCCTGTCCATTTCGCCTCCACGATCCTCCACAGCGATCCACCAAATGTCTCCTTGTGCAACTTTTAACTGTCTATACCCCAGACGCTGAGCGCGAGAAGGAAATCAGCACATCATCCCCTTATCAACGAGCTGTGTATAATTTTCAGGTGTTTTCACCAGATACATAAGGGAACTCGGCGCATCTGTCGCCGCCATGTTGGAGACCTGAGTTGCAATCATAGCGCGCAATATGGATGCCCCATACTGTCGCTCTTATCATGGAACCATTTCCGAAAAAACATTAAAAAATAGAACTGCTATGCTCTTGGCATTATTCCTAATGAATATTCAAACGACCCCCGCCTGCTTTGAAAATTATAATTTTTCAAAGTAACTCTTCTGGCCCCCGGCCTATTTTGGTGGGAGAAGCCGAGAGACAGGGGCTTGGACAGGCGAAGCTCGCTCTTAATCATGGAAGTCGTCTCCATGGCTGCCTCCACATGTCGTCCCTTATCAAACGAGCTGTGTTAGGATCATTTTTCAGTGTGTTTCACCAGATACGTTATGGAACTTTGTCACTATGTCGCCACATGCTGTGTTTGATCGACTAAATAACGTCACCTTTTGTTCACTAGGAAATCTTTCAGCGCTCATGCTCACCTCCTTTGGTTCCTCTGCTGCTTGCCTTAAACCAGGCAAAATACTGATACATACAGTGCTACACGTTATCTCTTCGCCAAAGGAATTTTTTTAATTGGTTTGAAGCCTAAGTCCATTTGGGGTATGTCGCCATGCCACTCTCTAGCCTGCGCTGCTGCCGTTGCCTCTGCATGCCATTTCTATAGTGTCGGGTCAATTATTGGATGTTTAGATGCTATCTATTGCCTCATTCGGTCACTCTGTCATCGCCATGCTGTTGCCCATAATTTTGGCATAATGGGTGCGATTAGTCCGCCTCAAGTCCTCCATGCTTGCTGCCGCCTGCTGTTTCCTAATAAAGACAAAAAAGCAGAGACACGGCGGCGCCTCTGGTGTATCGTAAGGCAATTAGTAAATGTAAAGAAATTCCCACATTGGTTGTTCACCATTAGCCACCTTGGCTAGTATGCATCGAGCCCTATAACAGGGTAGCAAGGGTATGGACGCGGTCACAGTCTGCTGTTCCTCTAGCCCAAAAACGAAGACGCCAATTCCAAGAAGCGTAGTCGGCAGTATACAATATATAAAGATGGGTTGGCTAGATTCTACGGGCGCTGACCACCGACCACCACTGAGAGTATCAGCGAATGTATCACTGGTAACAACTCCAGATTGGTAGAAATAATTTATTGATAAAACCAGAATGGTAAAACAAAAGTACAGGAATGTATAGTATATCCTCCTAATGCGTTTCGGGTCAAAAGGGTCGTCTGATATTGCAGCAAACGCTTACTGGTAACACATGCGATCAGCGTAACCCATCCATCACCGCAGTGGACTGCGCAAGGGACAACTTCTCTCACCTGTGTGAGATTTCTTACAAGCCGGCTGGGGAACTGCAATGGAGAGGAGTAGTGCAAGTCAATTAGCCGGAAGGCGTGCATAAATTACTAAGTGGAGGAGCTTAAATGACGCGACCCGGAGCACCTCCAGTACTATTTGCTAAGTTTCTAAAGTTGTTTAATCGGTGACTCTGGAGCCTGGAAATTATCTGAAAGAAGCAAGGTCACCCCCTACAGGTAATGAGCATTAGTTATAGGACAGTCTAACACCCCTAAAGTAGTGTAAAATGT
This sequence comes from Engystomops pustulosus, assembly GCA_019512145.1. Taxonomy (NCBI): domain Eukaryota; kingdom Metazoa; phylum Chordata; class Amphibia; order Anura; family Leptodactylidae; genus Engystomops; species Engystomops pustulosus. The sequence continues at coordinate 62,225,326 of CM033641.1, read as the reverse complement.
CCATTGAGTATCTTTTAAAAGGATATGGATATGCCTATGTGCCATGTGTACATACATGTAATGTTGATGTACATGAACTTTAAAAACACAGTGGGGCGGATTTATCAAGCTGTCTGAATGTCAGAATGTTCCTAGTTGCCCATGGCAACCAATTACAGCTCAGCTTTCATTTTAGCAGTGCTCATGAATATTTTAAAGGGGAGCTGTGATTGGTTGTCATGGGCAACTAGGAATATTCTGACTTTCAGACAGCTTGATAAATCTGCCCCAGTGTTTTAGTAAAAAAAATCTGATCAAATAAAGTCACCATATTAGTTGGTTATACTGCCATATTATACAGATAGTTTATTTCACTTTATAATATACAGAAATACTGTAAAAATAAAGAATGCATTATTTTCTGCAAACGTTAGCATTTATGACTACCTGTTTAATTAAGCAGGCGGAATGCCAGTCCTGTGCCTCATAAACGGTTCCAGTTTAGTGCTCCTTTATATTTTATTACCAGCAAATTGTATATTGTACAGTATTGACATTGAAGAGTATATCGATAGGGGTCCAAGGTCCTTAATGTCCTTGTTGTTTTGTTTCATGCAGATCTAAAATGCTGTGGTAATTTATTTAAAAATGTATACTTTAAGGGTATTTCTTTCAGAGATATTCATGACATATGCAGAGGATATTTTATAAACTTATGTGTTCGGTCGCCTTAACCCTTTTTCAGTGCTGCAATGGATTGAGGGGTAAACTGTGGAGACATGGCTCTCTCAAGTCATGTGAATGAAATGGAGAGAGTTTTGCATGTGGAGCCACCTTTCTATTCATTCAAGTTACAGGAAAATGTTTAGCAAACCTTTTTCTTCATATACAGTAAATTGTGCTGTTAATTCTAGGAGGGGCACTATCTTTCCTCAAAAGAGAACAGGCTTGGGTCCCTTGAGTGAATTGTGGGTTACCTAACAATGGGGTTAAAGGGCCCGGGGCAGAGATTATTTGTAATTTGAATGCAAATTTTCTCCAGGCCTGTAAAATCCTCCTCAGGATATACGATGTCTGGAGAGACTGTAGTGATACGGAGTTTGGTAACCAGAAAAAGCCCAACGTGTGTGATGACGATTCATTCAAGTTAAAGGAAAATGTTTAGAAAACCTTTTCCTTTATATACAGTAAGTTGTGCTGCTATGCATATACCATCTAGAGAAGGAAGTAGGCAGATATGAGTAAGAGAGAGAAATAAAGGAGAGAATGTTATATGAGTCCATTTTAGGGTACCAACCGAGATGCGACCCAAGCTGCGAAGGAAGGAGAGTCCCTAAAAGTGTAGAACTGTGTGACTCAATCAATGGCTCTCAGTTCCTCCATCCTGAAAATATGATTCAAAGCAGCAACCCAATCAGCTCTGGAGGGAGGGACTGAGGATCTCCAGCAGTGGGGGATAATCTGACGAGTGGCTACAAGAAAATGTAGCAGCACAACTTTTTTTATTTTAGAGATAGGTCCTGAAAGGGCAGAAAGGAGGACTTGTTCTGCTGTGAAGGTCACATGAGATTTGGTCAATGAATTGTATAGTTGGTAAATATTCTGCCACAGAGAGGCAATGAGCAGGAAACTCCACCAGATATGTAGAATTGCGCTTATGCCGCTCTCGCATTGCCTGCGATGATCCGACATCAGAGAATCGAATTGTCTCAGTTTAACTGGGGTGCGATACCAGTGTGAGAGAATCTTAAAATTAAGTTCCTGAAGTCTGCAGGATGATGAGAGAGCAGATGAGAGTCAGAGTGAATACAGTAGACCATTGCTCTGCGGCAAGTTCTTTACCCAGTGCTGTCTCCCAGGCTCTAGCATAGTATGGTTGCGAGTCCCCGTCTCCCTTGCCAAAAACAATCCAAAACAATAATGAGACAGTATGAGTGAACAGACATTCAGTAAGGCATAACTCTTCGAATGTGGTGAGAGTAGAAATAAGGGTTGGTGTGGGTGCCAGAGAGGAGATGAAGTGTCGTAATTGCAGATAATTGAGCCATGAACCTGGTATATTTCCAGTGCCTATGTCTACCAAAGGGCAAATCCCACCTTCATCGATAACATTTCTAATTCTAGGAGGGGCACTATCTTTCCCCAAAAGAGAACAGGCTTGGGTCCCTTGAGTGAATTGTGGGTTACCTAACAATGGGGTTAAAGGGCCCGGGGCAGAGATCATTTGTAATTTGAATGCAAATTTTCTCCAGGCCTGTAAAATCTTCCTCAGGACATATGATGTCTGGAGTGACTGTAGTGAAACGGAATTTGGTAACCAGAAAAAGCCCAACGTGTTTGATGACGATAAATCCTGCTCTGAGGTGACCTAGAGTTTCTTTGATTTGTGATGGAATAGATCTAATACACAGGTGCCTATAGCTGCTCTGTGGTAGGATATGAAGTCCGGCATCACCACCCCCCTCCCATCTTTGGTTGCATGAAGAGACTTCTCCTAATGGGTGGGAGGGAACCTCGCCATATAAAGTGGCGAGCCAATTTTTGGAGGGATATGAAGAAGGATCGGGCAATGTCCATGGGTACAGTCTGAAATAAGTATAGGAGTCGGGGTAGAATATCCATTTTCAGTAAATTAATTCTCCCAAACCAAGATAGAGCTAGCGGTTGCCATTTGGTTAGTTCGGTAGCTATAGCTTTCAATAACAGTTCATGATTAAGGGGGTGTAATTGGGAGAGTTCTAAGGAAATGTGGACAGCCAAATATTTGATAGATATGTCAGCCCGACAGAAAGGAAAGACTGAAGCCAGATGTGATGCCTCTGTAGGTGGAAGTAATACATTTGGCATCTTCAATGTCACGGGTGGTCCCGATGTCTTCTGAGATTTGCTGTGTACATATCGTGGTCTACCTAGACAACATTTTTGTCTTCTCCCCAGACCTTGAGACCCACCAGTCTCACGTACGGCAAATTCTTGGCCGCCTACGGACTAATTGTCTCTACGCCAAGATAGAGAAATGTCTGTTCCACCAACGAGGCCTTCCTTTCCTCGGTTACATAATCTCCGACAAAGGGCTCCAGATGGATCCAGCCAAACTGTTGGCAGTTCTGCAGTGGCTGTGTACTGAAGGTCTGCGAGCCATCCAGAGGTTCCTGGGCTTCATGAACTATCACCGGAAGTATATCCCACATTTCTCTACTCTGGTGTCTCCCATTGTGGCGCTTATCAAGAAGTGCTCTAAACTATGCCTCTAGCCTTTGGTGGCTGAAGAAGCCTTCTCAGATTTAAAGTCTGCCTTTGCCACGGCTCCTTATCTTACTAGACCCAACACCCCCCACAACTCATAGCATCTGCGTCTGATAGGGTAGGGTCCCTAACACAACAGGACTGCCTGATACCATCCAATCATTCCAATACCACAAATGAGCATGAGATCAATTTCATCACCACTTACTCCAAGGTAACATTCAGGAGATCACGTACGTTGAAGAGCATAGTGGCCCCAAGTCGACTCCGTACTCAGACCACAAACAAACCTTCTTTCTTTCCCAGAACCATTGGAAGTTTTAGGTGCAATCGGAGCCTGTGCAAGTGATGCGAAACTATATCGCATAGAAAGACAAACTTCCAGTCGAACACCACGGGTGAAACTTTTGACATAAAAAGCTTTCTCAATTGTGGTACCAATTATGTCATCTACATGATAGAATGCACATGTAAGCTTCAATATGTAGGACGTACCATACAACCTTTAAGAGAAAGACTGAATAAACACAGATCCAATATTACTAATGGTTTCTGTCTACACAGTGTCTCCAGACACGCGGCTATACACCACAACAAAAACTATAAAGACTTCAAGGTGACACCAATAGAACAGATCGGTCCTAACCTTCCCCAACGTTTCAACAAGCTTAAACACCGGGAAATGTACTGGATCTTCAAATTGCAGACCTTAATGCCTGCAGGACTGAATGAAAGTCTTGAAAGTGTCTTTTAGATACTTATCCCCTGACTTGCTTTTGACACTCCAATACAGTATTCATTACTTTTGATACATTGGGTCATTTTATTCCCAATGTATTTTATTATCGAATAATTTTAATTTTATTACATCTTTTTACCATCTAACTATTTATTGATCTCAATATGTATAATTTTTAGTTCTGCCTCCCTTTATTTCTGCTTTTATTTCTGCCTTCTCTTACCGATATTAACTAGATTATTTATTTATTTATTTCATTTTTATTTTATTGTACATCCACTCTATATTGAATTTATTTTACATATATAGTTATATATTTATTCATCTTTATATATCGATTTGCATCTATATTTATTTATATGTATAAGCATGCACCCTTTTCATATATGTACTTGCTCTAATCTGTATCATTTTACTCCCAGTCGCACGCTCCACATATGTAAGTACTAGAGATGAGCGAACATGCTCGTCCGAGCTTGATGCTCGGTCGAGCATTAGGGTACTCGAAACTGCTCGTTGCTCGGACGAATACTTCGCCCGCTCGAGTTTAAACCGTATGTGTCCCGTAATCTATTAAATGATTCTACCCTATTCTCCTTCCAAACTTGTGCAACTTGTCTAATCCCCAGGTTACCCCAGAATATTCTATCCGGGATTTTGTCTGCTTCTATTAATTTCCTATTGAACCAGATAGGGGTCTCTCCCTTGTTACTTTTCCATCCTGTCCCCTAAGCGCATTTATCGTTTTATTTTTCCCATTCTGCTGGATCATCCTAGCTAGATTTCTACCGGATTTCCCCTGTTCTACAAACTGGTTCTGATCCCTAAAAAAGGACTTGTGTTGCGCTTTTTGTGATAAAAAACTATTAAGGGCTTCCCTGCTTTTAGATGCTTTTTCCCTGAGGCTCTCCGTTGGTGATATCAGTAATTCCTGCTCAGCTGCCCGCATTTCCTCTTTCAGTTTCCGCTCTTCTAGCCCAAATTGTATTTTTGCGTGTTTGATGTTTTTCGAGTATATACCCTTTAGATATAGTTTATAAGTGTCCCAAACCGTTAATAGGTCTGCTGTACCTAAGTTCTTCTCCCCGCCCCACCCTCGACCTAAACCATATTTCATCTGCATTTCATTTTCGGTGTCCTTTCCATTGTTACAGCCCTAACTGTTATTTCACACCCTCCTGATCCAGCCATTTTCCCACTTCTTCTGGTGTGGAGAAAAACAATGCTTTGTCTTTATAAATAACCCGTAACTTGAAAGGGAATAATAATGCATATTTTAGTTGTGCTTCAGCCAACCTTTTTTTCACCCCTTTAAATCTAGCCCTTTGCAGTTGAGTTTCCCTGGAGAAATCTGGATAGATGGAAACCTTAACTCCGTTTAGGACGGTTTCAGTTTTCTTACGACTTTCATGCAAAATTCTGTCCCTATCTTGTGAGTTAATCAATTTCACCAGCACTGCTCTAGGGGGTAGGCCAGGTGGGGGGATTTGCAGTATAAGCATTAATTCAGAGATGGTGTAAAAAATATTTAAAGATGACCATGAGAGTGGTGCTCAGCATATAAGATACAGATATCATAGATCAAAAAAAGAGAAAAAAGGCAAACGCGGCACTCACCAATTGAAGGTATCTTTATTCCATTTCAGGATTAAATCAGTCCTCAGAGAAAGAGAAAGCTGCTAGAGAAAGCGCCGGATGGTGCGAAACAGCTGTTGCCTTGCTTTTTTTCCCCTGCTCCTATCTTTACCCCACTTTGGCGAAACATGTTGGACTGATTTTATCCTGAAATGGAATAAAGATACCTTCAATCGGTGAGTGCCGCGTTTGCCTTTTTTCTCTTTTTTTGATCTTCCTCA